>SMLS01073182.1:0-54169 GCA_004785975.1 Popillia japonica | reverse complement strand
TGTCGCGCTGACGTCTCGTACTACCAGGGAAGTAATTCGCATCGGCAACCAGAGCAAACCCTGCTGCCCGTACCAGACGTAGATGGAATTCTGTGCACGGTTTGCGTTGTAGTCGCGTATACAGCCCTCCGTTCATAGAGGGTGCGACGAGTCTCTTTTATCTCGATGAATTATTACTACGCTCGATTTTGGAATTGCGAATATATATGATTGTGATTACACAAATTCAGTTCATTATACAGTCATCGGCACTATTTTTCCAAGTTTTCTAAATTACAACTTATTATGTTAAAACAAAAGTTTTTGTTTTATGTTGGTCACAATTATTTTGATAATATGCAAAATGTAAATCTTGAAGTAAATAAAACTTGACTTTTTATATCAAATCAGGATCCAATTAGATTAAAACAGAAAACGAGGCCACGAAGATATGAAGAAAAGCACCTCAATAAAATACGCCAAAAATAAAGTGTTAGCAATTCTTGATATGAATTTTGTACCTTAGAATCATTCAAGTATTGCGTTTTTTCAAAATTAATGGCCAATTATGAAACATTCTGGTTAGTAATATAGAAAAAGGTGTACATTACACATTCGATCTTCTAATAATATACTTGTGTCTAATTATAATAATAGAAACTTTGATATTAGTCAGTTTAAACTAAAAAGCGAGATGTATAAAATATTAAAATACAAATGGTCTAACATGATTTAATATAAATAGATTTTGAATAAAAGCAGTTTGTACTTTCTTGATATATTTTCTTCTGCAGATCAATAAAAACAGAATCAAATTTGGATGGTTGTTTTATTAAGTTACAAATGAAAATAAAAGATAACAAATTAAGACATACAAGCTGTCTCAACAGACACGTTGCTTTGTAGTTTTGCGCTGTTATCATTAATTTTCTTAACTAACTTTGCTTGGAAGTGAAAATCACTTTTATTGGAAACTAATTTGGAAAATGACATCATGCAGATGTCGCCTTTTTTCACCGTTGGTTCTCCCTAAGCAATGCCTTAGATCTTCAATTACATTAAAGTAATGACTTGTCGAGGCAATTCTTAAGATAATTTCATAGTATCTAAGTCCGGGCTTATTGGTTGCTAGGCGATGTCACCTCTTCTTGAGGTCAATGCATCCAGTAACAATATAGCTTTTACAGCTTGTAATACGTTATTTGATCTATGATGTACCCCTATTTTGCTGAGTACACTACTCATTAAAGCAAATTCGTGGAGAGCCTGTTCAAAAGTTCAGGAAACGTTCTGTGTGTGTCAGTTCAATGGAAATTTTAACAATAGTGTTTCCCGAAATTGTATTTGATAGGTATGGAATTTTCATTTTGCATTTAGAATGCATATATAGATTTTTTTGCACATTTACGTTGAGCAATTTCAAAAATATGTTTTGATATAGGTTTCTGTCATGACAATAATAATAAAACTTGCTTTTTATAACTAACGGAATTACGCAATAAATACTTGTTAAAATTCATCATTCAGCAACATGTCGATAAAAACAATTGATATAGCGGGCAATATTATTTAAAAAAATGAAATATTAAAAATAACTGAATACCTTTTGTAGAAAATTTTCAGTCATTGATATAAAATAGGTCAGCGTAATTATGAAATGGTTAAAAAGATTAGAGGTACCTCCACATTGGCTTTCTAAAGCAATAGCCAAAGTTTAGTATCTTCTGCAGTTTACGGAAAGCTTGCCAAGATATTTGGCGAGTGTTTAAAATAGTAACTTGTGCAATAAATATAACAATATTCGCAATTTGCTGTTTCAATCACATTTAAATAATACATTCTATAACCAGCAAAACCTATTGTTATGTTACAATTGACTTACTTTTGACAATGATTATCTTCATGTAAAGCTTCATCATTAATTAGCTACTATAGTAGGTATTCAAGTATTTAATAATACATAGTTCACTCTTTCTTTGATATGATTATAACGTGAAAAATTTAGTTTTCAAAATTACTGTAAAATCACATCACAAACACATAATAGTGTTAGTAGTTGGTATTCCAGAAATCATCTTTATAATGTGTCAAGTAGGGGAATCAACACCCCAGCGGCTGGTAGCCCTTGGAGAAGTAGCGAAAGAAAACGAGAAAGAGGCATGTACAGATATACATATGTGGATAGTTTTTGAAATTTGACAGGGATAAACAAGTAATTAGGTAATAAAAGATACAAAAAAGCAGAGAAGGGGTCATTCAGGAAAGTGTAAAGACAATAAAGCAACAGTAAAGAGAGGGATATATTGATAAATGTTTACAATTTGAGAGCTGCAATAAAGTCACATAAAAAGATACTAAAACAAGTTGTAAGTAAGTGCCCAGTTAAAACCTCAGCAGTCAAAATTTAAGCGAAAAGTGAAAAGGAAACCCAACAGAAGAAATGAGAGAACTTCAGAAAGCAAGGAGACAGCAACGGAAACCAGCGACAGCCGAGGACATCAAATTCACACAAAATCGCATAGCATTCAATTAAATTGGTAAATTTTGAGGTAAGGGAATGGAGAGGCAGTTCTAGATATGTATATATTTACTGTAAAAAGCTTTAATTCATATTATAATCATTTATGCCAAACCATTTATTGTTATCTATTATTATCCTATTCTAATTATTCGAGTTTAACTGTTTTTGTTGCAGTACTTAAACTGTTGTTTACTAGAGAGAAGCAGGTGTGCACTGTAATTTACAAAATTCCCTATTTACCACGATAAGTTAAGGTTATGTGTATGTCATTTGATTGACAGGTGGCACTATAGTTATTATCTGTACCATTTGTTAAGCAAGCGTTCTATGAAGATGTAGCCAGGTTCAGTATCTGTATCTTCTCTATAAATAAAATCACATCTACTGTACTGATGAGGTCATAGTAGACTAAAACACGTGTATAGAAGTTGAATAGTTGGTATATGTAATATAATATAATGGTAACACTTAGTTACGTAAAATACTTAACAAATAGTTCGGATAGAAATTAGTAATTAATTTCATCATTCTAGTTTAAATATATATAATTTGTAATTTGAATTTTCAATTATATAAATATGATGTTCTTTTTATTGGGATGTTTTTCAATTATGAGCTTGTAATTCTAAGTATTATTTTCGTATTTGAATCTCTTGCATCAGAAAACAGCTAAATAAAACTGTTTATTTGCGTTTTAATTCGAACATTTCCATCTGCACGTTCGTATTCGTGGTCTATAGCTGCTACGACGACTCTTTGCAGTTGATGGTCCACGGGCCGTAAATTTAGAATAAACAAAACGACAGAGGCGAAAAAAATCGAGGAAAGAGAAAAAAGGTAGGCAGCAGCAGCAGGCGTGAAAAGAGATGTGGACCGAGAGCGAGTGAACGGCGAGGGGCGCGAATGAAAATCAAACAAGAAAAGCAACCCGCAGTACCGGCAGCAACCCTTCAAATACGGAAACTGGATGTCTCTCTTTCTCTCTCTCTTTCTCTCTTTCACTTTAGCGCTCCCGTTGTTGCTTGGCAACCGGCTAACCAATGGCCGAACATTCGGTAACCAATCTTGGACCTCATTCCTCGCATGGCTGGAGTTTCATCGGATTACTTGCCGATTGCAATTAGCGACTGCCACCGCCAACGTTACCCTATACCGCCGCCACCAACACCGTTACACAGTATCTGAAATCCCCGTTTCACAATGATAATGGCAATTATTGTTGTGATGATGGTGACAAAAAAGGAATGCTGCAGCTTTCGCTCAAGTAGCTCTCAGCTACATCGGAAATGAACTATATATATTCATACATATGTAGGTATAAGAACGAGGTGTTGAATTAAAAAATTTAGTCGTAATTTTAATACTATTTTTTCCAATAAAAAAGTAATAAAGAAGAAACATAGTCAAGCTACAATATTTAAATAACAAATTACAATTAGTTAGAATTTTTTGGTCTAAACCTTAAAGCTTTTCTAATTCTTCTTGCATCTATCTCAAATGATTATCTTATTCTTTGTTTGTTTTTATGTACATATGTTTGAGTTCATAGTGCCTAGATAAAATTTTCACCTTCAAGAAGCACTATTGGCGAAACCAACTTCTCTTGCACCGTAAGTGTTGATCAGGATTTCCTTGGAAATAAAACAAAATTGTGAACAGCTTGACAGACAGTCGCAATTGTAAAACATCAGAATAATTTAATATAAAAGTTAACTGATTCAATTAGAGACATTATAAATAACTAATGTATATAGAATCAAAATTCATGATAATGGCCTCCAAGATATTGGTATTTTTGCAGTTGAAATTTTGCTTTACATTTTTAAACATATGTCACAACCTATATTGCAAGTAACAATTATAAGTCTTACGAAATTTAGTTTTAAATCCAATAAACGGGAACGCGAGTATATCACAAAATTTTTAACCTACATGTGGCTAACTTGACATCTAATGTGCATAGAAACTGTGATAGTGTGTTTGTTTTATAGGTGTATGGTATCTCCTTTGAAAAATAATGTTTCTGATCATAATATTTAGATATAGATGTATGTTTTTGTAAGTACAAAGAAACACCCGATTTTTTTTAGGCGGTTATTGTTATATTAGTTTATAGCACTATGTGCATATAGAACATTAATGAAATTTGCACCTATGAACGCTTTTTTTACTACAGAAGAAATTACCACTTCTCCTCCCAATATATCTACCAATAGGTTCAGATAATGAATATATTATGACAATTAATAATTCACTGCTAAAAGTTCCTACAGAAAACGATATTGGCGATCACAAAAAGATTAGGAAAACGTGTCAATCACTTTGAGGATGAGATATCTGAAATCCAAGAAAGCTCACTGCAAATTTTCCTATATTTCACGAAGACTTGTTATTGAAGGCCATAAATATGCTCAACACATAAATAGAAGCACCAATAACGAAAATGTAGAAGTATTTTTGTTGGTGGGTACGTTTAAGTTTGAATAACGAGAATGCTGTGGGACATGGCTGTAAGAATTCATAATAAACCAATTAGATACGATTGCAAATTATGGACTCGTTGAAATAGAGTGAAATACGTCAATTGGTTTGAGCCTTATCCCGGTTTTTCCTCTAACAAAACTGAAACATGTTCTGATTTACAAAGATTTGATTTATTTTACAAAGTTAATTCATATTCTGAAAAATGTTCTTTTTTTTAATTTGACAAGGTCACTTTGTCGATTGATAGACTCAAGCATAATACTACCTTGTACCGTATTTCAATACGATGACAAAAAGTATTACTGTCCACATTATTGCACATTGCAACAATTTATTAGTTTAAAACGCGAGACATATACTAATATAAGCAAAACACTAAATAAATGGCAATTATATCAGCTCGCTTTGAACAAAGAACTTTCTACAAGTTAAAAATAATAGCAAATCAGTTTATTCAAAAGGGACACAGCCAACTGATCTGAGGGCTGACGACAACGTGGAACATAATTTGGTAAATCATAATCCCTTTAGTAACACAGCTTGGCAACCTTGCGATAATATGTAAACCATTTTAGTAATCTACATATAATGGGAAATGCCTACACATCCACGAGCACAAGTTACCGAAATTTGTTACTAGAGCACCATTATTTTTAAGAATTTTTCACATTTAATAACATTTTTCAGCTTACATGTTTAGTTAGTTAGTAGTAGGTCAACTAGTTGTATGTACATATATTCTTAGTTGGTAATTATGTGATTTTAATCTATTGATAATCTAGGTAACATTGTAAATATAAATGTATTTAATTGAGTATACCTACTTATATGTTTTTCTCTCTTCAAATTGTCCTGTAATTGGTATCCATGTACTGTTGGACAACAAACATTGTTATTAGTGTAAATACGATATTAGATACATAATGCCAGTACATTTATTAGAGCCCATCAAGCCGATTCTTATTCGAGGGTTATAAGTATATATACAAGTAATTATAAATTACATAATAACAAGGAACTAATATAATCATGAAGATAATTAAGTTTGAGTATATGAAACGAATATATTTAATTAGCAACGGCCAGCCAGCATTTTAAGCATGTATTATAATTTTAATATTAGGAATTGTTTAATCGTAAGTGCGTTTGTATTATAGGTTGTGACACATCTTTAAAATGGGAAAAAGTGTTACTAAATTGGGCAAAACGTCATGTCAACAGATTCAATCTGTAACAGTGTTTATCACGTTGTTCACCAGAAGACTTAGTATTTTTGGGTGTTTCTGCAGTTAATAAAAAATTTGAAAAACAAGCGATAATTACATTTAAATTGTTTCTTAACATGATTTCAACAAGCTAATACTTATGGTTTAAATTAATTATTGGATAACATCTAATGAAAATGGACAATTATTTTTCGTACTTTCTAATTTTTGAGTTTTGTTTCAATACAAAACGCTTATACTAATTTCATAGATATTTAATTGCTTTTCACGCTTGTCCAGCACTGTATAATAAAAAATAAACTCAAGATCAAATTCTCGCGTTTGAGAATTCACGATTTGAATATTTTTACGTAAACCTACACTTTTCCAAAAAAATATGTAACTAAGAATTGAAAAATTGTTGAAGAATTACTATTGAAATGGGGTAAAATTATATTTGTCTATACTAACGATACTTACCTGGGGTACCTATGATTAAGGTCCGGCAGTTCCTGTTTAGGTCCTGGAGTAACGATGGCAGGATGTGACGGCAGAGGTCCATGAGGTGAAAGGCCAGGATGAGGGGGTATCAGTCCAGTAGGTGAGAACCTGTAGAAATCGCTCGGCAGGCTTGACGTAGAGATCGGTAGAGTGCTAGGGTATGGGCTCCTAAATCCGGCACCCGGTGAGAGGGGGTACATCGTCGGTGTATGCCTGTGTGATCATTTATAATTAGTCTCGGTGTATAACAAATCTAAATTACTCAATATATGAAATCTTTTGTAGAGGCAGTCAAAATTTATAAACGAGTAAACTTAAATATAATTTAGAATACTTCATGTTCCGTAAGCGAATGATTTAGCGGTTAATCTTCCTCCCTTAACGTGGTTCTCTTTAGTTTCCTAACAACTTTACTCGAATTTTCTAGAACTCAATCATGATAATTGAGTTACATCATTACTGATCTGTATCTAACGGAAAACGAAAATAACCGGGAAAACAGACGGTCATTTAACCGCGCAATAATCCTAATTCGATGGGCTCATCTTGATGTATTTGCTGATTCACTTTCTATGATGATTTTTTAAAATGAACGTACACATTCTAAAACGAACGCTGCGGTCGACCCTATTACTATAACATGTGCACTTCTGGGATATATCGATGGGTTGCTTTATAAATTGAAGCTTCTTATAGGGTCACTCATGCAATTAAATGGTTGATGTGATTATGTGGATTTTGAACTCACCATGAAGCAGCCACCTGCGACATTTCTGGACTGAGCATGGGGTAGGGGTACTGACCCGTGCCGAAGGGGTACATCGGTGGTCGTGTAAGTCCTAAAACAAAAATATGAATTTAAGTAACAGTTAGTTATTTCATAAGTTTAATTATTACAATGTACAATATTTTTGCAATGCGCATATTACTTGTAGTTACATAAATGGCGAGAAAAATTTAATGTATGATTGATTACTAATAATTATAAAATATGAAACATAAAAAACGCTCAACGTTTGTACTGTTTGACGTATTCAAGCTTTATACAAAATTAATAATTCTATATCACACAATGAGTTTAGCGAGGCTTAACGAAATATGTATGTAGATGTATCACCAGTGTTGATAGTAATTGAAAGCCTTGGGACATCATAACCATAACAAAATTATTAACGAAAGAAGAAATCAAAGTAACTAGAAGTGTTGGAATTTGGAAAAAACGGGGAAGCCGATGGTAAGTCTATTAGTCTAGGATGCTTCTTCTGCGTTCTCCACGCCAAAATAATAATAATGATAATAATATTCCTTTATTGTCAGAAACCGGAAGATGGATATACAATATCATAGCTTATACATCTATAGAATGCGATCAAATAATAGCAATGCAGAAACATTTTAAATTCCTCGCATAACAATGGATCGGTCAATATACTATCGGACAGTCGGGGTGCCCTTAATACTCTACAAGCCAATAGATTTGAGTCCGAAGTGGTACTGAATTGTTACAGGAAGCTGAAACAACTGGCGAAGCATTGCAGAATTACGCTGAGATGGGCGGCGAGCCACTCTGAGATCACTGGAAACGAACTTGCTGACTGGTTAGCCAGAGCAGCGAGTGAACGACCATTCGCAGTACCAGAACCGACGTGTGGTAGTTCGTATGGTTGCATCAAAGTTTTCGTCAAAACTTTCGTTTTGCCACACACCATTCCCATTAAAAGGGCTTTACTGACATGAAACTCTGTAAAAGCCTTGGTATTGATTCGTACCAGGATATACTTCGTAAATCTGTCTCTATGAGCAAGCCGAGGCTAAGGAGGCATTTTGATCGGGCACTGCACAGTGAACAATAACATGTACTGTATGGGCTTAGTAAGCTGCTGTGGGAGGGCAGTAGAAACTCCCAGGCATCTCCTTACCGATTGCTCAGTGTGAGAGAGGCGGACCTACTTTGGGGCCACTCACGCACTTTCTTCCTACAAGTGCAACCGAGTTGAGACGATTAAAACAATATGGGGGAGAGGGAAGGGGGCAATAGATATTTTGATCGAGCGGCAGCACGAAATTACACGCCCATGGGGAAAAAAAATCAAAGCAAAATAATGTCATGTATTTGTACGCAATGAGGTATTAAAGTGTTCCACACCATGCCTACTTCTCATTGGAACATCAATCGTTATGAGAAAACGCATACAGATTTTATTACTAGTAAATCAACTGTTGAAATTGTGTTTTGGGTTTTGGTTATTTGACTATTTCAACTTGACTGTCGTTGACTAGTTGACTACTGGTTAAATCTTTTCTTTTGTTTGCCAAAACCAGGATAGTTCAAGTGTTCTGTGAATAGTAATTTTGTTTTCATGACAATTTGGAAACAAGATTTAGAGCCAAATAGAAGTGGTTGTTCTGTTTAGTATAAGTTATCTTGATTAGTAACTCACTATCTCACTAAAGTATGATAGGCATAGTAGATAACTTGACACAGACGATAAAGCTAGTTCTACAATTATTAGAGAATTCCTAATTCGTAACGAAATATCTCTATCAAAATCTCCCAAATTTTGGGTCTCTCTTTTATCTAAACCTAACCAGTGAGAGATATTTGATCTTACTGACTTTTTTCTTGATGGTATGGTGTCTACTCCACCTGCACAACATACATATATTCAACCTTTGAATTCACATAGTGCTCCTTTTTCCAGTGTAAACGTGAATGCATTTAAAGAAGCAATTTCCCAGTTCAGAATTTAAATTTATCATACCCTCTGTCAACCTATTCTTTTGTTTCCAATATGTAAAATTTACGATAACTACTAATATCTGTGTATCAAACGTTATGACATGATTTCAAACAGTACGCAGATACAGTTAATATGAATGAACAGCCTATATAATTTCCAGGACTGTAATTTGCATAAAAAATAATTCCCAACATGTAATAAATCAAGCATGTCACTGTAAAGTATGAGAAGCTATTACATTATTGCAGGTAAAAATAGGGTATACCACGATCGTTAAGATATTTTTAATTCATATTTATGAAAGGGCACAATAGAAGTACTCAAACGGATAGTTTTTTTGCAAAATAAATAAAATAAATTCTGTTCAAGTTGTTTATCCAATTAGCGCCTGCTCGGTATTCATTAACTCTTTCTTACATCATTAATACACCCTTATCTGTTTCATCACGTCCTCCCTATTTTACGAGACTCTTTTTACATTTTCTATTTGACACGTGTCTTTTCAGCGCTGTAGTGGCTGCAGTTACTAGATCGAAACTGATAATTACTCTGTAGTTTTTTGTCATTGATACGACAGTCCATCATCTTTCTTTACAGCGACGCGGTTTACATTGCACGGTTTTCATCGCGGTCCAATGGGCACGTGTTGGAGAGAACGTTCTAACAATTAGTGCCGTTGTGGTAACAAACGCTCTTTCAATATTCAAAAACGTATTAATTGGGCAGAAAGTGTGTGGCAGTGTATGAATGTGGGTGCGGTTAGTTTGTGATGAGATGGAACACTAAGCTTGGAAAGAGTAACATTACATATTCACATCTATTTATGATTATGTTTGTTTGAAATGAAGTTTGTAACGTAAACTGCAATGACTGTACTCTATACTGGTGCTAATGTAACGACTTTAGATAAACTTTTTAGTGTTTAGTAGAAATTATAGGTTTCAAATTTAAGAGGAATCATGGAATCATATACAGAGAGTCTACTACAAAACTAAATTTGTCTCTCACAGAAATGCACAATAATCAATGTATCAAAGTTTACATTTCTGAGCGTACCTACATAGGTAACGAAATAAAATGTAGATCCCTGTGAAGTCTCAAGTCCCACGTTAATGTTGATCTGATACAGGCACTCTAAGATTGCGAAGGTCACAATACTTGTGAGCAATCTTTGCCACGTGCTTCTTTGAAGGTATTCAATTGATAAGTCCACTTTTTAACAAGTTTGTCAAATAAAGTCGGTGGAATATTGATGTCTCCTTTCAAGTACTCAGTGGTTTCAGGTTTGCTTCCACGATTCAACGATTTCACATAACCCCAGTTCAGATTTTTTGACAAGCCGAATGTTTTATACGCAGTGCGGGATGTGGTACCAACCTACACAAATAAATAATAATTTGTTATCATTGCTCGATATTGCTCTCCACTAACTCTGACAGCATTTCTTTCTTTACATTAAGAATTTCTCTACACTACGATCTGCACCAAACACTCAAAACACTGTATGGGCGTCTCTTTCCTGCTGCGCTGTACTCCAGCAGACCGGAGACCTCTACGTATCTTCTGTATGTCTTAAAAAGCACTGTCTAAACTTCAAAATTAGTATCTACATACTTTGTCTGGTTTCAAATAAATAAGTTCTACACCTCTCATTGAGAATAGAGCACATAAATTCCTTGGTGAAAGCCACTACAGTTGTACTTACCACAACTTAAAAAAATACAGGTGTCGGCAAGCCTTAAAATGAAAGTAATATTCCGCCCCCAATCTCTAAAGTATTAAGTTGCCTTCATTTTAAATTTAAAGCATTTGTATTTGAGGCAGTTTATTTGAACGCAAGTCTATGTGGTTCTTTCGGGTTGTCTAACATCTTTAATTCATACATTGACATCGTAAGAACTACCACCCTTCATGAGCGTCATGCTATGTATGATCGATTACCGCGTATGCACCCCAATCCGGTATCTGCAAAAAAACTGAAGATCTCCTCTGAAGCGGGGCATTTGTTTCTTACGCTCTATGAAACTGCATTTTTTTAAACAACTTTGAAATTTTTCTATTAATATAATGCGAAAAAAGGAAAACACAATCACAAGATCGAATATGCATGTGTTTTTTCGTGCAATAATAAATAACCTAGCGCCCCAGAGCTATTTGTTGCTTCAATTCCGATAAAATTAATGATGAGCGTTCATCCGGCTAATCTTCTAACCACTATTGGTCGACTAAATATAAACAGAAAAATCTGGGGGAAAATAGCAAAACGATTTCACTCTATGTTAACTCTTACAAGGTATAGTTGTTCGCAAATAAGAAACAATCAGAAATATATGACGTTTAATGCGGCAGATAGAGTCCAAAGCAAGAAAGATAATTTAACCTGTTATGGTCTGACTTTTTTGTGTTGAACACAGCTGTAGTGCCAAGACTGCCCACTACATATAGCTCTTACTGTGTCGACTATATGTGTAATTGTGTTGCAAGTCTTTGTTACACCAATATTTCGCTGTATCTTATCTGACGGTTTTAACTATATATGAACGTTCCTAGATTTTATGCTGAGTATTTATCTAGTGAAGCGCTACGGCAACCTTCATCGACAAGACTTACAATTACTAAAGAAATTGTTCTGTGTAGGTTACTGTGAAAACTCTAATTCTGCTTTCTATCTGGATATCTTTCTGTTAGTCTTCATGCTTTCACAAAATTCACCAAGTATAGAGTTGTTGCTTTCATCAGTTTCAGAGTTAAAGACAACAGATTTTTAAGAATAAGACAGATTATAGATACTGCTGCTGAAGAAGGTTCAGTGGTGTAATTAAACACTTACGCTACGAACGCTTAGTAATAATAAGTAATGAAGTATATTTTTCATGTTTTGTGTAGCACGTATATGATATACATGTAATTGGCCGTACTTGTGGAGATTGGATATGTTGTTATTTGTTAGTATTTTCTGCTTCAGAACATGCACATCTAGTTGTAGATAGATGTGTTGCACAGTATTGCAAACAAAAGTGGGCAGCAAAAGAAGAGTTGATAGACCTGGCAAAACCATGGAGCAGAGAGTTGAATAACTAGCCCTAGAGGAAAATTAGTCAATGAGCTTAAAACCATGACGCAGGATAGAAGGATGTGGAGGATATGGGTGGAGACTCCACATCGGCCGACGCCATAAGGCATAAGGCAACCGATAAAGAAGAAGAAGAAGAAGAAGTATTGGAAACAAGTAAATGGCTCACCACCTACTCGATTTCTTAAAAAAAAAAAATGGCTGTTTTCTGGACAACTGGAATTGATATTGTAGTGGTAGTAATCATAAGCGTATTTCCATTAAGAGTTCCTACCTGTCAGAATCAAATGCTCGAGTAAAAATTAGTTGGTAATTGAAAGTTGAAAAGAGTCAGTTTGTATTTTCTCTTTCTTATTACTATACATATCCAGATTATGCGACATAAGCGTTACATATACATATACGAATTTTACCTATTTAAATAGATCGTAGGTAACGAAAGTAATTGGCAAACATTGGAACCGAGGGTGAAAATAATCAATTCGTGATTGAATTCAGCGACGATTCAGCAATGATCTTCTGCAGACCGTGTGCATACTGTGTATCAGAGGAAGACTATCAAATGACATATGTAATAAAAGTCTGTGGGGTTCCCCGTTGTCATTACAATAAAACGTCGAGTTTAAACCGCGTGTAATTATCAACAACCTCGTCTGTATGTAGGTACTGAGAAAGAGAGAGGGTTGAATTTCTCAAATCTTTTGTTCGTCCTTTCGTAGCAGTAGTAATCGATATGCAGATATGTCATAGCACGAACACATGCGTTCTCTGTTGATGTCGGGCTCTTCTTTTCAGTTTTACATATATGTCGCTTCCTCTCCCTTATTGCCATAGAGATAGTCTGCATTATCGTTGCAGTTTTGCACTTACATTTTCATATATAAATTATTACAGAATTTTCTCCTGACTGCTGTTGCTACTACCAATAAGGCGACCAGAATTGTTAAAAGAGAATACGGTAATAAAAAATACAGATCTCCAAACGGAAACAAGACAGAACAAAGGAGTGGGAGTAGGCATATGGTAGGCAGGTAAATGGATGTTTTGAACGTGCATTTAAATAAAATTGCATTTATATTGCGGTCTTAGTAAGATGTTTATTGTGATTAATATGTGTATACTACTTACCAGTGCTGGATTGCTTATAATGAATAAGTTGGCATATTTTATTACTGGCATTATTATTAAATAAATGTAATTTATTGATGATAAACTCACACTTTACACCTATGTATGTACTCTATTTTTATTTGTGCGTCTACCGAACATTAAACACGGTTAGAGTAAATTATGATTTATATATTAAGTTGTACATTAATTATAAAGTGTTGACGTAAGTGTAGGTTCACAGATTTTATATAGACTATAATAGGCATTAAATATGTACATATGTCCTTTACAGAAAATGTGCGTAGTAAATTGTTTTAGACGTTATTGTAGTTTTCATTCATTGATATTTTTTCTGTAGTCAACAAGCATGAACTTGTTATTCAGTCTAAAAATAAATCTGGATCCCTATTTCTACAACGCATCATTTTCGTGTAGTACTTTGTCAAGGGCGGTATTTGGTTAGTCATTAAAACCACATGATTATTATCTATCGCACGTGACTGCTTTAATGGTTGCTCTTGGGAGTACATATTAGGGGTACAAGTTATGAACTTGTGTAAATAGAAATATACTGAAATGTATTATTATTGCAGTGATTCTGAAATGATTTGGCGATAAAACAACAGTTTGTGAATAAATAATAATTCATTTTATTTCTATTTGATTAAAATATCTGTAGTTAATTTTTGTTTAAAAGAAAATTCATTTACTTTTTTCTTAAAATGTGTTGATCATTACTAATAGCAAGGAAAAACAATGTCTAAACAGTTCTGCCTCTATAAGCTTTGAACAAGCAATTTAGATGATTTCAAAAATTACAGAACAAAAATTACACATATACTATACAGTGGCGGAAACACTCCATTTACGGAGTTGCGCCGTTCTATACAACTTTCTTGACCTGTTTTCGGTCTCTCGTCAATTTCTATTTTTTTCACTATCCCTTGCCATACCTTCCTGACTCAGGTCTTCTTTCGCCAATTAACTGTCCTGATCATTGCTAAATCTTCTTCCACTTCCTTCAGCCATCTGGTTCTGGGCAGACTTCGTTTCCTCGCACCCAGCTGCTTCCACAGGAACACTGCAACCTCTACTCTCCACACATGCCCCAACCATCTCACTCTTCTTTGTTTTATCTTTGTAACCACCTGTTCCACTGCCAGTTCTCTCAATGTTGTGTCAATGTTTCCGCAGCGTATGTCACTATTGGTCTTACAATCGTTTTATATATTTTTAATTTAGTGCTTTTTGTGAGAAGTCTACTTTTTAATAATTTGGTATTTGCATGGAATGCCCTATTTACGTCCATTATTTTTTCATCAATTTCGATTTCTCTCTCACCCCCTTTTCCTATCATTACGCCTAGATACTTAAATTTATCCGCGTTTCCGAATTCGAACGGTCCAATCCTTATTCTACTACTGGTATTGTTTTTTACCTATCATCATTATTTTCGTTTTATTTCCATTTATTTTTAATCCAAATTTTTTCCCTTTGTCTCAGTTCAACATTTAGGACTCCATTCGCAAGAACCCAGGCTGGAGAATAGAGTGCTGGATGATGTGCCTGATTAGGCAGATTCACGTCAGGCTATTATTTGTTTGTATCTGTATTGTTATTATTATTATTATCATCTTAATTTTGTCATATTCATGTATGTACATACACATAGTTTAATTTGTTTGTCCTTTTCTTGGGCCTAGGCCTGTTGGGCAATAAAGATGATTTATTATTATTATTATTTTTCCATGACACGTCTTTGCTTTGCAACCATTACTACATCATTAGCACCTGCAATCAGTCCCTGTGCATCAAATCCACACTGATATTCACCCACTATGTTCACTGCTCTTTCCGGTAAGAGGCTCTGAATTAATGCTGATACTATTTTACATATACGCAGCGTTTAGCAGCTTTATGCCCTATAGTTATTACAGTTCTGCTGGTCACCTTTTTTATGAATAACTACAATTTACCCATTCCTCCATTCTTCAGGCATCCTTCCTTCCCTTCAGATTCTTTTAACTATGTGGTATATACGTTTCTTTAGTTCTGGTCGTTCATAATTTATTAGTTCTACGCTCATCCCATCCTTTCCTGGAGATTTGCCGCTCTTCGCTGCTAATTATTTGCATAATCTCTTCTTGCGATGGCTCCTTTTCTTCCTTCTCAGTACTTTCTTCGCGCATACCCTCATTCTCGTCCCCTGTCACCTCATCAAAAAGTAATCAATTAAAATGTTATATCCATACGGTTTTGTATTGACTTTCTTCCTCAACTACTCTTCCGTTCTGATCTTTTATGCCAGCAAGTACTCCTTTATATTGTTTTTCAACTACATTGCAAATGAATAAATATTTCAAAATTAGCAGTGCTATGATTCTAATCTATTAATTATATAAAGTTTGCCAAATCTAAACAAGTTACCTATTGCTGTGGGGAATGCTGCAAACAACTAATCTTGCTTTTGGCTCTTCTTGAAACCCAACTATCGATTTCTCTACTACTTACTTTTAGTATCATATGCATAGATCCATAATTCGTCACTCGTTGCCATGATGCCATGGACTTGTTTTGAAAGACCAAGTTCGTATTTATTTAGCATTTCTTTCAAACAAAGCGAGAGTGATTATCTCTTTATGTGGCATTCAACACCAATTTTGGAGTAACGATGCACGATTAATGCCTCAATATCTCATATCTATCCAGAGTCAGACAGTCAAGTCGACATTATCACGCTAGTGATTCAAATTACTTTTCAACTAAAAAAATCATCAAAAATGTTACGCTGCGTACCAAAAGATCGTAAAGAATTCATACAGATTGATACTAGCAATGGGATGGTAGGATTCGAATCACCAAACCGCTTCGATTTCTAATGAATTGTATGCTATGATTTCTACCGAAACACCGTGATAAATGTTTTTATGATTTATGATTCTTTTGATTGGAGAAAATCAAATTTAGTTCATCGCTGTTTTGAGATAATCCATGTCAAAACTAATGTCAAATGTAGCAAAAAATAATCGTATGGACATGTTCAACATTTGATTCAATTTCTTTTCGACCTGCATGTCAGACTGTTTCCAGTACACTGCCAAAAAAAGTAGAACTTTCCGATAGAAATCTCGGCTGTCAGGTACCAAAACCCATCATCTATTTCCGTAATATGAGAGGTATGTATACTTGTATTTGAACTGATTTGAATTTCTGACAATATATCCCATCAATCTCATCAATGTAGGATTTTAGTTTATTACACAGACCAAACTACATAAATGTTTGGTATCAATATATCTACATCATTTTGATTATACCATAAGTTTGCATGTCAGCAAACGTTAAACTGTGTCTTCAGTAGAGCATCGTATTCTTATTATCAAATGGTGGTGCATCTTAAGATGAATACTGAACCTTAAATTTCGTCTTTGTCATTCACACGGTATTTATTACCTTTACTTCTGTGTCCTACAATTTCGTCAAACCTTCAACAAGAAACGAAAGATCTTTGAAACAAGAACATTATGTAGCTATTTGAGTGTAATATAGTGCAATGTGTTATAATGTGCTATAAGCTGAGAACGATTATATGTCTGTATTGAAAATACTTAATTTTATAACTTCTATATAATTTTTTTCTTTCGAAGTACATACATATGTATGTACAGTACAACCTCGATAAGCCGAACCTCAGGTAATCAGAACCACCAGTAATCCGAACAACTATTTCGTTTCTATAATCCGAACAAAAACCTTTTCAAATTCGCTACTCCGAACATCGACATGAAGTGTTTCTTTTGACTTATAGCTGATACTAAAAAATTGGGAGAGCAAAACAATGAATGTATTTTTTTTTGGTTTTTAAGTAATTTCAAATTCACGTCACTATATGTATACAACCAACATATAGATTTTTAATACATTACTTCAACACAAGATTTCTTTTTTCTGTCCATATAAATAAGAACTTTTCACGGCCGTCCTCTTCCACCATACACTTTGATATTCATTGCCACTGCAGTTTCCAAATAGGAAACATGTTATTTTAATATTTTAACATTTCAATTTTTTAAATTTTCAAACAACAAATTTTTCTCCTATTCGATATTTAACATCTAACATATGTATATGTTAGCTTCTTCAACCTAATTGGTTTAATGGTTGAATTTAGAATTTAATCAACAATGTTTTACCATATTTTACCGTATTAAAGTAAGTTATAACTTTATATAGAATTCTCCAATTATAAAAAATCAACTGTTACTGTAGCCTTTGAAAAAGATGAGCGACTCTTCGAAACGTCGGTTGTTATACGATTAGGTAGAATAAACAGCTATTTGCGTAAGAAAATTCTTGCCATTTATGTATTTGTATTCAATGGGCATTGGAAAATGACATTCCAATGAATAAAATATTGTTACTAAGGCAGATGCGAGAAAAAGCGATAAAACTCTACATAAATAAATCAAATATCTTGAAACAAAAGTCAATTAGAGATTTTTTTCTTAAAGAATAAATTTTAATGTTATTTTGTAGAATAAATATTACTTTTGAGCTTATTTGTTGTTTTTTTCAATAGTTTTCTTTAATCCGAACAAAAGCCTAATCCGAACAGTGTCGTGCTGAATTAGTTCGGATTATCGAGGCTGTACTGTATATATAAAGAGATCACCTTCATTAAATAAGTTCAGTGTTATCGCTTTCGTTTACAACTTTCGTGCGTATACATACGTACATATGTGTGTATGTACTCACATAAAGAAAATAATTGTATGAAATACGAAGCGGTTATATTTGAAGCGTTTCAATTTATATTATTGATAACATTTCAATAAGTACGTTGTGAACACAAGCGTAAAAACAAACGTAAAGGTGGCGCGCGTGTGGTTCTCCCACCGCGTCTCTATTCCATTTTCAACCATCCCTTTGTCACTCAACAAGTGATGAATTCAACGAAAACAGAAGTATCTAAATTGGGCCAGGAAGTCAGACAGGTATTGGAGTGGCTGTCATTATACTAATTATCTTGGTCGTTTGCATATCGCGCTTTTCCTCAAAGGACTCGAGGTGTTTTCATAATTCGCAAGAGGAGCCGCCTTTGAACTCGAATCTAATTTTCTCTCATCACCGCTGTTTAGCGTGTTGTTGATTTTTCTTTATATTCAATTCCGGGCATTGCTCACCGTTTTAATTGTCTTCATTTTCAGCGTTTACTCATCGCTTTTTTCTTTTTTTTTTGTTACCAGGTATACGTATGCAAGGATAGTCACGTTGAAACCATGGCTATTGTCGCGCTTGCAGTTTTTTTTTATCAGTTAGTTGTTTTCATTTCGAAAAGAACGTTACTCTGCTTTTTTTATGCCTTTTTTAACCTATTTCCTAGCATTCTCTTGCTTCTTAATTTATTGTTTTCTCGTTGAGATTTTTTATATTGCTTGCTTATACCGTTCATTCATGATGATAATTAAAGAAGGGGATGCACTTTTTAAAATATGCGTTCCTATTTCGATTCTGCCAGATAATTTTTGCATTTAGAAGATGATTATTATTATATGTGTCGTAACATAAGTAAAACTCCACCTTAAAAAAACATTTATCGTAATATTTTATGGTGTTGTCTGGACTGCGATGGGTGAATCATCATTGATGGCCCTGAACTACCTTTGGAGTTCTGTACGCCGTATTTGCCGCCTCTGAGCGAGTATGTGGTAGCACTGACCTGAAAAACTCTTATTATCCTTTCGATCGGAGATCTCGGGGACGCAGCACTTGGAGCTCGAGTACAACGTCTGGAGGTGGTTAGTTAATATTTGGCAGCAATTTGGCCATTCACTCACAGTGTCACAACAAATTCCTGATCCTCGCAAATAAAAGAACTATAATCTTAGCGTAACTAGTTTTAGATAAAACAGAATCCCCAATCATTTATTGTTGACAGCGTTTCGTTACCAAATTTTCAATTGCAAAAACTTGAATCACAAGCAAAATTTTGGCGTTCTCTGTATTTATTGTTTCGAATAGTTTGTTTTATAAGCGAAGTGACTAATTAAGACCTCTAGAGGAATCTGAAGAACTTGCCGTACTATTAGGAAATAAAATAACACAACTATAGAAACATTCTTATTACACACTATCACCCACGCTTTAATACGCTTAAAAGGGAAAGTAAGAACGTACATTATTAGAATCTATATATATCTTACTGGCACAGCAAAAACGGTAGCGGCTGCTTTCTGCAAGAAATGCTTCCAGGCATGACGTGATGCAGATGTTAAATCACTGGTAGCATAGACCAAACGTTCTTCCATTATTATAATATTCTTGTCCTTTATTTTATCCACTCCGTTTAGCTAATAATCCGTAGCGTATAGTAATGATTGCTATCCGTTTGCGGCATTCCGTAGCGCTAATAAAAGTTGGCGTGGTGTCGGTGATGATGGTATAGTTAGCGATCATTGCGTGCTGGTAAGTGTGAACAAGTATCGCAGCTTGCCATGTAATTAACGATGCTAATTCAAAACGACGTAGCGGACAGTAGTTCATACAAGATTGTGTATAGCAACATAAGGATGCGACAGGTGATGAAGCCTGATTTCGCCGGCTATGCTTTGCATTGATAGATTTAATGTAACGAAAGAATTGCATTCAGAATTGTTCGTATAGAATTTATGTACGTCATTTCATGACTTAAGCAAATACATACATAGATACCAGACATATTGATTAACACAACTTTAGGATTTTTATATAATAGATCGTTGCAAATGAACTTGCTGGACAATGCAAAAAAGGTTATGAAATATTTTATGGTTTGACAATGAAATTACCCATGACAAACACTTAATGGGTGTACTTAATGGGGTTTATTATTTTGCGCAAACCAGTCAGTCTATGGTCAATATCTTCTATATTCAGAAATGTTAGATACTCCAATAAATGAAAATCTAGTTTTTCCATAATCTGCAAGTCAAATTTGCCGAAACATGGTGTGACTTCTCCATATTCATGATTTGTTAAGTACACAAAAACTAGTGGTAGATTTCTTCAAGTCTTTGTATTATCTCCTTGATACTACGGTCTATGGCCTATTGTATCTATCATTATGTACCAAGCGAATGACTTGCCATAAACTGGCTAGTCTCTACCAGGGTTAAGAGACTATGTCGTAAATTTCTTTGCGGTAGTCCTCTTAGTAGATCAATTGGTCCTAACATTCAAAAACGACGTGGTCGGCTGTCTCCTCTTCTTCATTGCATAGTCTGCAGATAGGTCTGCAGCGTTAGGCATACCTATTCTAAGTAGGTATTTCCATAAAGAACACTGTCGTGGCCATTGTTCTAAGCTGTACTTTGTTGAGAGAGTCAGCATATTTGCTGCTAGATGCTGAAATGGCCGCCTCATCATCTCGTTCCCTCTATAGCTGATCTTCAAAGTTCTTCTAGTGTACCTGGTGCGGACAATTATCATTAAATTCTTTAGTAAATTTGAAATTACAGGCGTCAAATCGCTGTCGATGTATGTAGGTATAGTTTTGGTAATAGTACCTTCCATTACAATAGTTCTTCTATTTGCACCAAACACAATATTACTATCTGTACCACTCTACGGTACAAAATACAAAATTTTGGGTTATATATGAAATTTCGTTTATATTTTATAAAATTAAATAGATTTAGTTCAAATTTTGTGCTGAAGAAGTACTACCCAACACAATTACTTTCTTAAAATAAATTTCATATTAAGACACCACAACCATTGTGCAATCAAGATAGAGTTTAATGTATATGTATTTAATATGTGTAATCACAAGTAATCTCAAATATACATATGTATGTAGTACATAACAGCACAGCAACAGTTATCATCAACTATATACCAAATTATGAATATTTATCATCAGGTAGAGGCTACGAATTTTATGAAGAGCATACAAGCCATTTCCATAAACGCTGACTTATTCTTACTTAGCCCCATTTGAAGGTCTTTCCATTTCCAAACTTGAGGCAATTTCAAACAATTTTGGTTTCACAGGCAAATATGCGCTGAAAAATCAGTACTTATACGCATGTGTGCAAATTATACTAACTTCAAATTGAATTCAAAAGTTGAAATGTATACTGAAGTTTGATGTTGTCTGTAGTGACTTTTCATGTGTTTGAGTTAGATTTGTAAGTCGTCTTCATCTTCAATCGATAATTTTATGTTGCAAAAACCACTCAAGAACAATTTTGGGGAAATAAATTCAGCTTGATTTGTAGGTCAGAATATACTGCACACAAATCAATTTATTTGAAAATGATTGATGATGATGATGAATAATCCAGTGCTGAGTATTAAAAAAATCAATATCTACAAACTGGAAACACAAACTGAGATTTAAAAAAAAGGGCCGCCGTTTTTTATCGGAAGGCAATCAAAATTATTTTGAATCACCAAAATGAAAATATTAACCTTGCTGCTTGCTAGATTCCGTACAAATTGCATTTACGTATGATTATTTCTTTTTAAAATTTTGTATTACTTTTTCTTTCTTTTATGCAGCGTAGAAAGTTTAGAGATTCATAATTGGAAAAAATATAAAATATTAATTATTTCGTTAGATTGTTTGAGCCAACACTTTTATATATAGAGACACATTGTTATTTAGAAAGTTGGTTGTCGGTTAGTTTTCAAATTTGAATAGAATACCATCGAGCATTTATTGAACATGTACTTCTAGCTTCTCCAGCATTATGTAATAGAAAGAAATACAGTAATTAGTGAATAAGAATGCTGGTGCTCCAATGTATAGTACCTATAATTAAGAGTAAAATTCTCTGTAAAATATTGTGGAAGTAGGGGAGAAATCTATACATTTATATATATGTTGTATATTGAAAACGAACATCCAACGACACACAAACAAATGTCAACGACGGAAGAACAAGCAGACTGGATCTTATTGACAACTATAACATTTTTAACGAGCTTGTTCTATTACACAAGATTGGACCTCCTTGAACAAGCGTGTGAGGATGACTAGTATAAATAGAAAAAGATTAATAACGGAAAGTATTACATGCCTAATATAGAAAACCGAAATTAATTACTGCTCTAAACTAAACCAAATAAACATCTCGTTGTTAGTAAATATTCGAAATAAGCGATTAAATAAATTATAGGTCCTGACAAAAAACTGTAATAATAAAAAAATTAATAATGAATTAACTAAGACTAATAGAATTTCAAGCGCAATAGCTAGAGAGTATTGCTTTGATTTAGCATACTACCAAAAAAAAACAAATAAATAAAACTACAAGTACCAACCATTATATTCAACATACACAAGCATGTTACGGCATGTATGTTAAAGGAATGGTGCTGAATAATTAACGTAAGAGCATATTGCCTCCAACCTTATACGGTTTCCAGACTGCTAATGCATAAACCGTGTTCTGACTTTCGGTATTTATGTGCTCCTCCTGAAAGCGATAGGTATCTTCTAGGAGAACTAGCATACCATCTAGATTGAAATGGGGAATAGTAAAATAATCAATGTTATCTTTTAACGTGCAAGTAGTCTATACTAGTGTTTTAGAGGAAGGATTTAATGTTATAGATATTTTTGACGATATGTTCTCAGACAGCAATCTTTCTTATCGTTCAGAATTATTGACAACATTAGGTTATACGATAAATACTCTGCTACTATCATCGAACGATTAATCTTTTGCTTAATGTATGGTAGAATGCAGATGGAAGGATTTTATTAGAAGCTAGTAATGATTACGTGCCTGGCAACCATTTTATTAATGTTTGTTTTGTAATTAATTTACATTAGCTATTGTTGATACCTATATTATGTTATTGCTGTAAAAAAAGACTAGGTATGTTTGTTGATAAACATTTTCAAGTTGCAGGAAACGAAAATTCGTATTCACTTCTTAGAAACAGAGACAATTTGGGGATAAATTTTCTCAATTTATGTTGGTGTTCCTGACTAATAGAATTAAGTAGGTATTTCACTTGTTTATTTTGAAATATATCAATATCATGATGTTATCTAACGTTCACTCATTTGAGACAAGAGTATCGATAAAAATTCTTCTGCATTTAAAATTTTTCTTGGTGTGCTACAGAAATAAGAATATGATATCTGGTGTTTTAATTTCATAACTTATTACATCTTATCCAAGCCTCATTTACCAACAGGTGGACATATTATATCAAATATCTACCTATCTAACAATATTTGAGGGTCTAATATTTAACGTTAAGATTAACTCATTCCATACAGCTTTATTCCGATCGTAAAATCAATATACTCGAAATTAATGAAATGTGCAACGGTTGACGTTATGATGAGATGGTAAGGTGACACGAAAGCAGCCAATAACCCTTAAATAATTTCTCATTTGGCGATCATTCACGGCGATGACATAATCCGGGTTCCATTTACAAATTGCTATATTAAATATTTCTGGTGACCCTCCTTGCCATTGTACTGCGACTCAATATCCGCTGCTCAAATCAACAAGTTCCATTGAGAAGCATTGTCCCATGTGAACTCCATTGTGTACACCCCGATTGCAAAGAATTTGTATACAACCGAACCAATGCGTAAACTTCGGGCCCCTTTTTCTTCTATCTATCTATCGAAAGAGGCCGGTTATCAATACATCTGAATGCGGATACGAATGCTAATTTTGTATTAATATAAAACAGATGGCGTTTTTTTGTTATAAATTAAAACAAGAACCGACGACTTTAGGAAGTTTGGTCAAGCATACATATTAGCAAGCATATACAGGATGCTTATTACATTTTTTTTACCAGAAGATAGTATTCCGCAGATAAAGGCGATATACCAAAAAATGGCATTTTTACATCGTGTAATAACCGAGATATTAAAATTAAAAATGGCAAACTTTAAAAGAGGGTTAAAAGTAGGACCAGCTTGTTTGAGAACTTGCGGTACGTTTTATCATCATTGGATATGTTATAGTGCAATATCAGCAAAACTATGTTTATGCTGTTTGTGATGACTAGCGCTATGAGGTCATTCGCCATGCACAGAGTTTAATGTTATTGAGAGGCGCTATTGATAAATACATAAACAGAGGAATATCGGAATGACAGCCTTAGTATTCTTTACTATTGGATAGGTGATTGACACGTAAAAACACTTGTCGAGAATACATGCCTAGTATTCGAGCGGTCAACACTTCGAACGGCTGTTATAAGGTAAGTAAAAATACTGTGTTTCTCAATAGGTGGGTACATGTGTATATCTCGGTTAATACCCTATGTATACATGCAGTTTTTTGTACAACGCTTTTGTTTTACGAATACTATCTTGTGCTAAAAAAAAGTAAAAACTGAACAAACATCCTGTATATTAGCAATTAATTAGCAATTACCGATTCTCGATCATTGAAAATTCCAATCCTTTTTAAATAATTATGTACGTGGCTTTGCTAATATATAAGCCCAAACTTTAACGAGGATGAAAATAGAATTTAAATGGGACATTATTGGTAAATTGTAACATTAAATTTCATATGGCATACACGAATAAGTTATATTTTTCCTGAACTGTCGTCCATGTAATTTAATGTAAATAAAGTTTTACTATCGCTAATTGATATTTAGCAGCGATTATCGCCTATTGTGCTTATATTAAATTGTAAATATTACCAGTATGGATAACAAATATATGATCAAGCTATATAAATAAAATACGTATATCTAATAAATCAAAAATGTGAAGCTAAATAAAGTTTAATATATTATTATAGAGGATTATTTTACACTTTACTTTATTCCCTATACATATACTTTTGGAATAACAGATAAAAACATTGATAAACAATGCTTAAATTCGAAATGAGTTTTTATCGCATTTAAACTAACGACAACGGCAATTTGGTAACCGCTTATCAATTTTTAAGACATAGTTTAAACCACTTTTGATTATAAAGATATCACCAGCCATTGAAATTATATTTTATACAGGATGTAGTAATAAATATAAGATTATATGTACAAGCAACATCTATGTAACAGGTTTAGAGATTAACCTGTCCGTAATAATGAAAGATTATTATAGATAAAGCTAGAGCAAGGAAAATAATTTTCTACTAAAGTAAGACTAGCGAACTTATTGATTATTGTACTAAGTATAGAACTGTTCAAGGGCGTTACGGAACAAAAAGCTATTAGCAACTAAAGCCTGTTTGACACGACCTTAAATTTACGCAAAAATTTACGAGAAAATTTACGAATAAATGATTTGACACGTTGCAAACAGGAAATTATGTAAAGAAATTTAATACTAATTTTTTCCGTAAATTATTTAGAACCTGTCCTAAATTTATCTGTGAAACTGCGCGATAAAATTGCGCACATTGTTCGATTGATGAAGATATCAACAGATACAAACATAACCTCCAATAACTAATAACGTCGTGGTCAAAGAATCAAGTAATTACTATTACAATCAATTACAATGTAATAGTAGTCTACTTTTAAATAGAAATATCCTTAAAGTCTACTAAATGCGTCAAATTTTAGTTTGGTTTATCAAGCTGTAAACACCAACTACTCTTTAGTACGCATGTGCAAGTAAAAATTGTGTTAAAAATTTGGTATACGTTGCAAACAGATAATTATAAATTGTTTTGTAAATTTGTTAGAAAATCTATTCGTCAATTCTCTCGTTAATTTTTGCGTAAATTTAACGTCGTGTCAAACAGGATTAAGTTTGGTAACTTATGACGAGATTATACAGGATTTTCCACGGTAGCCGTTCGTTAGAAGTGCCGAGGTTAGAAAAAACCTACAACTCTGAATTTTTGGAATCCGGGGCTATTCAAGATTCTATTTCATTTAAAAATATTTTCAGAGTCTTACCACTTCCGGTTATACCGGAAGTCGCCATAAACTTTTTCATTTTAAATGAAACACCCTGTATTATATTATTTCATTTTTAAAGTCCTGAGAAAATTTTATGATGAGTTCTATCAGGTTTCCCTATACCTATTTTCAACTGCTACTTAGATATCTTGATTTTTTTGAATATTTTGAAAGATGTAGCGTTATTTGCAACATAGTATCTTTTGCCCATTTTCGACTGGTAATAAACACTTCTAGGGTGGATGGAAACACAAGAATGACACTTTCGAAATCCACATTGACAATTGATTTGTCGCATACAGGCTGTCCAAAACTGCATGACCAATTACAAAATCTTTACACTCCCAGTTTCCAAAAACCGAGCTTCAATTCTTGCAAACTTTCCAGGAGTTCTATGAGGCTGGTAACTCCGGATATCGCTCGTCAAATACTCTACATGTGCGACTAACAATTCGTTCACATTCACTGTGCATATAAAACAAATTTAGCAGATCATTATTCCAATATTCTTCAATATTCTCCATTATTAACTGCATTTCATAGATTTAGCAAAATAGAATTGTACCATGAGATCATTTAAAAAATGACTTAAGTATGCCTTGGATAGAAATTCACATTTGGTAGCACTGACAAGTTAATTAAAGAATTACAGTAGAATATATGTCACTTAATTTGACAGATCTATAAATTTATTTAAGATATTTCTGATTATCCTTTTGTGCATTCCATAAATAATGTTCGAACAGGAACATAAAGTTTTTATTGTGGAGAGTTATTTTAGGAATGGAGTGATTAATGACGGACAGTGGTCATATTCTATTCCTTCGTGTATGCAAGAGTTTCGTGATAGATATCCATATTTTCCAGCAGACTACCATACACTGTTGACTAAAATACAGAAGGTTATTCGTACGTTTAGAGAAACGGGTAGTGTATCCCGAAACCCAGGTAGCGGTCCACCAACCAAACGAACAGCAGAGGTTATCCAAGATGTTGAACAGCACATGCAACAGTCTCCTAGAAAACCTATTCGGAGACTTGCACAGGAAGTTGAATTATCCTACGGTACTTGCAAGAAAATTCTCAAAAAAGATTTGCACATGTTCCCCTACAAAATAACTGCAGTGCATCAACTCCTTCCTCGAGATTCTGGTTCCCGAATTACCTACTGTCAATGGTTTTTAAATAATTTTAATGACGATATTCTGGATAGGTCCTCTTTCTCAGATGAAGCGTGGTTTCACCTATCTGGGTATCTTAATAAACAAAATATCCGGATATGGGCTACCATTAACCCTAATGAGTTTATTCAAACTCTTTTGCACTCTCAAAAGGTTGGGATATGGATGGCAGTATCACGGAGACGCATTATTGGCCCTATATTTTTTCAAGATACAACAAACGCAGAACGATATCGAAATAATTTGTTATAACCTTTTATCGAACAGCTGCATGATGACGAACTTTTGCACGGGTATTTCCAGCAGGATAATGCTACCGCACACACTTCTTATGAAACGATAGCATATTTGAGTGAATTTTTTGATAATAGAATTGTAAATTTTCCTGCAAGATCTCCAGATTTAACCATTATGGATTATTTCATTTTACCATATCTGAAAAATGCAGTATTTAAAAACCCAGTTCATACGATAGAGGAACTTATGAATGCAATTACCAATATGTGCAACTCAATTACTCCTTTAATGCTCCAAAGTGCATTTGCAAATATGACGCGTAGAGTTAATTGCTGTATAGAAGCTGCAGGATCGCATTTTCAGCACTTATTGTAATTGGTTAACAGTGTAATTTTCAGTTTTTGAATAAGTATCCTTTGTAGTTTGATTTTCTTAAAAATTCAATTATGTTTTTGATGTCTACATAAAATTAACCTCCTTTTGATAATATCAAACAACTGTCAGTGTTGTTCTGACATCAGTATTTTAAAATCAGTGCTACCAAATGTGAATTTATATCCAAGGCATACTTAAGTCATTTTTTAAATGATCTCATGGTACTACTTTGACATAAAATCAACAACTCTCAAGTCACTTGTTCTAATTCTTCTTATAATAATCAATGCTTACTGGATAGGATTTTGTAGTTTTATTAGATTTTACTAAAAAATATGGAATAACAAGAAAACCATTGGAAATAGGTATAGGGAAAGTCATAGCGAATCGATGCAGAATTAAATTCTGCATCTGATCATCTAATAATATACTAGGTGCTCCATTTGAAAAAAGAACTTTTTCAACTTTGAAGATTTTGTAATAGGTCATGCAGTTTTGGACAGCCTGTATGCGACAAATCAATTGTCAATGTGGGATTCGGAAGTGTCATTCTTGTGCTTCCATCTACTCTAGAAGTGTTCATTACCAGTCCAAAATGGGCAAAAGATACTGTGTTGCAAATAACGCTACAACTTTCAAAATTTTCAAAAAAATCAAGATATCTGAGTAACACTTGAAAATAGGTATAGGGAAACCTGATAGAATTCATCATAAAATTTTCTCAGGAACTTAAAAATGAAATAATACACAGGGTGGTCCATTTAAAATAAGAAAGTTTATGGCGACTTCCGGTATAACCGAAAGTGGTAAGACCCTGAAAATATTTTAAAATGAAATAGAATCTTGCATAGCCCCGGATTCCAAAAATTCAGAGTTCTAGGTTTTTTCTAACCTCGGAAACTTCTAACGAACGGCTGCCGTGGAAAACCCTGTATATTTTTGCTGGGCAATGTTTGCCTTAACTTTCTTTTTTTCGGGTGTATAGTACTGAATTTTGATTTCAAAAATACTTAATATCAACTGACGCAGTCCTGTTAAAAAGTGTTTAATAAGATTCAGCCTTTTATTGCGAATCAGTAATTTTGGGGTTTAATACTACCAACGTAGTTCAACTGAAGAATGTATGCAACCCTCCAAAATCAAGCACTACTACTCTTTGTGTTTTGAATTCCCCAGGACAGAGGCAGACTAAGAAATTCATTAAAATATATGTCCAAATTCACAAGGTCTTCTTGGCGAACCGTGCCCAGACACGCTTAGTTACATGAAGACAATCCCGCCAATGCTGGAGAGGCTTATAAAAAGGGTAAAACTAGACTGGGTCGTCTACATAATAGAGATCCGTAATATCCACACGACGCAGTCTAAAAAGGGGCTATTTCTTAATTATCTATCTAGTGTTTTGATTTCTTCAACTGCTGTGTTGTGGTCGTTATTATTCTGAGAGTCCTATTGGGTTATATGTTTTCGCTGATGTCAATGATTCTAATAGACCCTTTAAATGAAGCCTTGAATTGTGACCACCAACATTTATCCATTTTAACATCTATGTACCTAGTCGATATGTGTCAGATTCCGCAGATTCTTCTGTTATTACCAGCCTACAGAAATTCATCAAATCATATTATATGTTTATTATATCTATTATTAAATTTTATTTCCTGTTTTGGAAGTGCCAGTTTTCAGCGCCTTCCTCTATGAGTTTCGCAAGATAAGTAAACTGTGACAGCGTATTTTGTATAGTGTTGCGTAGATACAATCTTGGTTATACTGTCTGCAAGCCTACATATTCAGCAACTACCGTTGGAACATCTAAATATTGAATATGAAAGATTTATTCCACATAGCAACAGGCCGATGCAACGAGGTTTATAGTGTACATAGTAGAAGTAAATGACACTCCATTTTCAAATTTCAAATCCTTATTGCATAAATTGCATTTTTATATAATAACAATTTCATTTAAATGTTGTTGTAGAAATCAGGAAAAGAATTAATAAGTCATATAAAACCACATCATTTATGAGTCCGTGCAACATTTACATACACAGTTCACTGCTCAGAATTCATTTTTATTTAAAACTTAATTACTTTCGGTATGTGGTTATGCTATCAATAACGATATTGATTTCTTTTTGCAAATACTTCTCAAAACGTCCTGAGGGTACACTCTAGCTTTTGCAATAAACGGTATCCATTTCGTCTATTTTCCTTCATCTATTCACTTTACAGGAAGCTGCCGCAACAAATCTCGTATTTTCGATAATTAACCTTAAACGAAAACCGTTCTTCTCTGGAAACACCAACGTATACGGCAACGTCAAACCAATTTAGGATCGCATCGACAAGCGCACAAAATAATGAACAATTAAATTATTCACAATATACATACGCACACATACACACAAGAGCGTATACTAACACGCGTACGAGTAGCTATCCAATTATCATTTCCTGTCGAGAATTCCGACCGCATATAAAGTCGCGCATGGAGGATGTACGTATGTATGTGTGTCGGGTTTATGTGGATGTGCGCCGGAGTATATGCTTGTGGGAATGGAAGTTTGCGGATGCACGACAGAGATGTTCGCGTATTTAAATCAACGCGGGTACGAGAGAGTTAGGTATACACGCATCCAATTACTGGCTAATTGATACGCCGCCGTAAGAAAGATGACGGTTTCCAACGTCGTCGCTCCAGAACAAAACCCCAAGCTTTTGATTTGGAGGTAGTAAAAAAAAATCCGTTGCAGGTTCAGTCGAAATAAGAGGTTCTGCTAACGTGACGTGCATGAATGTAATCGATGTCGATGTTAGTAGATATGAGGGATTTCCGCCCAAGCGCGTTTAATTAATTTATAAATGGGATTTTGTGTAAATGTTATTTCTACATTTATTAATGCATTTCATCGTATGAATGTAACAAATACAGAATCTTATAGACTACGTATAGATATTGTGTAGATATTTGGACAAAGAGATGGTATGTTAATGATTGTTTGTAGAGGACAAATAATAATAATTCTATAATGAGGGTTTCCGGGTGTTGACCGTGTCATGGTATTAAAATATATACAGTACAAAATAAAAAATAAAAATAAAATGCACAAAATATACAATAGACTCGACGTTTCGCCACTAATGTAAGCGGCTTCTTCAGGACCAAAGAGGTAAACTGGGTGCGTACCAGAAGGTCACGGTAACTCGACTTGTAAACCACGCTTCTGGTAGGTGTAGGTAGTCAGAAGGTTTTCGCCTCTAGCGTGGTTGACACGTCGAGTTACCGTGACCTTCTGACGCCCAACGCAATTACCGTTAAACGGTGAAAACTGTAAAAATCATGCGTAATCTCTTTTAACAAATTAGAACCCTATATATTGTATGAGTTTTCACAATTTGAAGCATTGCAAGAAATGCAACATTAATGTATAATAATAATAATAATATAATAATTACATACGGTCGCATTCATTCAGGAAAGTTTATATGGACGCGAGATTAAGCATAAGAATGATTTAACCCATTGCTCTCCACCACTACAACCCATCACCAAAATTAACATATTTTGAACAGAATTTAAACTTAACCTCTGACATTTATACTTTTACTACAGAATTAATTCGCAATCCAGAAGCAGATGTTAGATTCCAATGTTATTCGATTGTACTAAAGGGAGAACATTATTACAACAATATGAACATTTAATATAAACTTGAAATTAAACATTTTCTTCGTGGATACCCCCTAAAAATGATTATAAAAACCGCAAAAAGTGCCGCATCCAATTGACTTGTAACAATTAACATGACACAGTAGCTAGTGCGTAATTTCGTTAAAAAATGAATGGGGGCTAAATAGCTAACGGACGATTGAACGAGAACGACCCACCACCTGCGGGTGTACCTGTGGCGGCGAGCAGCGGGCCGAGACGCCTCCAGTCGGCAGGGCTGAGTGGCGGGTTGCGTCCGTACTCACCCATGGAGCCGGTCTTTGCGTCCAGCTGGTACGGTGGGATACCCATGTGGGCTGGTGGTGGTTGCGACAGCGGGTCACCGTTGTGGCAGAAGAATGGCAGCCCGGCTCCAGGATGTCCAGTCGGCCCGAGTCCGATCTTACCGGCCTGAAAAAAAAAAGACAGCCAACATTAATTTAAGATTCAGTTAACGTTTCAATAACGACAAATACAGATATAAACTTTAAAATTCTTAATCACTTTTCATGTAGACATAGTGCTTTCTCACATAATTTTACAATAAATGTTTGTATTTAAATTGAATGGTGCTTTTAATTTTAGTAGTTTATTCACGTATTTCTGAAACTGTTGTGTTCAGTTTAAATCGTTACGCTAAGTAGTGGAAAACTGTTATTTCCTAATTTAATAAATTGTTGCCGGAACGCTCATTGTCATACGTAAATTTACATATAATAGGTAAATTATATTTCATTAACGCATTTGTGACGCCATTGACATTTTCACACATCAGCGAGGGACCGAAATTGGTTTAGTTTGTAATCGAATCTTGGCTTTATCTGTATCACCAGTGTAATGCACCCCGATCATTTGCAGACTATGACTAGTTGTATCTAGGTAATATATAAAAATCTGATAAAACGTCAACTTTGTATGGTTTGTCTTCAAATCTATAGGTTTAATGAATTAATAGTAGGCGACAGTAAGTTCTGATAAAAATTCACCAATTTGGTTGTAAACGCTGGTGTGCCTAAAAGGTTAGTTTGGAAGTTTCTGGCCTTGTTTCCTTGATAAGTTGTAATTCATTGACGAACAAACAACACTTTCTCTGAAATGGTAGCCCTTAATTGATTTATCATTTGTTTCTGACCATATATTGGGGTACTTTATTGTAATTTCTCCGACTACGATTTTATTGAACTTAATATTAAATTAGGTAATTAACAGTTGTATGATTGAAGATGTGCTTCCATGTATGTTAGTACAGTGTGTCCCAAAAATTTTTATACAAATGGAGAAAAAGTTTATCTTATATTTCACAAAAATATATTCTGGATAAAAAGCTCTGCATAACTTATAGATCCATAATTAAGTACAGACTTTTTTAATATTAGCTGGAATACAGGAAAAATCAAAATCATGAGTGGAGAGCAAAATGTTCATTGAAATTGTTATTACGTAGCAAACGATTACTCTGGTATACTCTGACGGTTTGTGGGGTTACTTTTAAGTAACCCCACAAAAGTCTAGAAGAGTAATGTCCGGCGTTCTTGGAGGCCAAAGAAACTCCATGTACCTCCCAATCAATTCACCGGTTCCGAATAGTTCTGTTGCAGTGACATGGTGCTCCATTCTGTTGGTAATTTTTTCTCGTTCACTTAGTGGTAATTCACCAAGAAAGTCAGATGACTGATTATGTAAAAATTGTAGGTATTTTTCTTCATTCATGTTATTTCGAAAAAAGAATTCTGTGTCTTTGTAAAAGCCATACCATACATTAATTTTAAATGAATATTGATCTCTGATTTGTATATGGAAATTGGGATAATCCCTCCAGCATCGACAATTTTGCGAACTTGCTGTATCATTAGACGTAAACGTTGCACCGTCAAAGAACAGTACTTGTCGTGTCATAAATCTGTTGTCTTCCAATTCTCCTTGGATACAAGCACAACATTCGAAGCTTCGTTCAACATCCTCTTCTTTTAACACATTGATGTAACATTTCACATTTTTTGACAGTTATTAGATATTCCAAAGCACTCTATCAAGAACGTGCAAAAAAACACAAAATCAAGCCCTTATTATAAACGGAATCTTACGATATTTCCTACTGCGCATCAATCTAACAATTGCTGATGTGTTTATTGAAATATCTTTTAATTCGTATCTACAAGTGGGCATAATTTTTTGCTACTTACTAACAATTTCCATTACTATTTTGCTCTCCACTACAGTTTGCACGTTTCTCACTACAATTCATGATTTTCATTTTCCCTACATTCCAAATAATGTTTTAAAAGTTTTGTACTTAATTATGGATCTACAAGTCACCCAGAGCTTTTTATCAAGAATATTTTTTCTGTGAAACGTAAGATAATTTTTTTCTCCCTTTGTATCCGCTACCAAAAATTAAAGATCTTCCAGGGTTGCAATTGATGACTTGCTGCAGACTATGCTTAATAATAATGTTTTGGATGTAATTGATAAGGTTGTTTGGTATTGTTCAATTATACTGAAGAATTTCGTATTGTTAATTTTGCCGTGCTTTATCAGTTTTGATGTACCTCAAGGCTCCATATTAAGTTCTCTTTTATTTGTAATATATATGCCTTTAACCTGTTTTGGCTGACTGGAGACAGACTTGCAAAAATCTCTGAGCCGTTCTGGTTCTTTTGCTGTACAGTGAAATAAAAACTTATTTTCTTCAGCAGCAAAATGTCTCATCGAAATTTCGAGTACGTTCAAATTCATAATCCTAGTCGCTGGGCGGTTGGGTGACAAATTTTTCTAAACATAGGCTACTACTAAATCTATAACAATTAGCCAATCATGTGTCAGGCGATAAAGAGGACACTTTACACACACACAGGACACAACTCCAAAATTCAGATTAGCAAACTTTCTTGTTACATGAACTCTATTTGGTTGATATGAATTCGTAAGGTTAGCTTCTGCATTTAATTGTTCCGCCGAAATTTTTCACATAATTATTGCTAATCTCTGGAAGGGTTGGAAGAAGTAGTACATTTTGAGGATGGAATTTTAGTATTGTAGAATGTAATTACAATAATTAAAATAATTAGGAACTTAGAACAGAGGAAGTATTACACACGACTCAATAAAAAGGAATTTATATTTAACAGAAGTAAACGCAAATGTAAAATTGAAGTTACCTTCATAAGGTATAAGTTTAATGACTGTGGGATGGGAAATAGCATGAAAAAATTTAAGGCAATATGAAACCTAGACATGCTAATCGATTAAAAATCGAAAAATCGAAAAAAATACTTTTATGTACTGTTCATTAAATAAGAAATGCAAGAATTAAGATAAAACAATTCAACAGTCCAATTTCAATGGAAGGATCAAGTAGCATCAAATTTAGAAGTTCTAAAAGTAAAAAATGTAAAATTAAAGTCTAGCCTCTATTAGGGAAGAAGGCAGAGGTGCAGCTCGCATGCAAAAACTAATTGCATTTGCAGCAAAAACGTTATTTAATAGTGTATATATAAATTGAAAAAAGTTACCAGTGGTAGTTTTTTGTTGTGGAAAAAAAATAAACACGCCATTTATAAAAACAAGCATAATTATTGAAGCTGATAAAAAATGTTTGTTTCGTATATCGTTAAATAAAAAAATTATAAATTGAACCGAGAAAAACTCTCGAGAATCGTAGAACAGTCTGTAAGAATTTGAATACTTAATACTTCACATTATTGTAGGTACATGAAAGGCAAAATAGATTAGAAAAATAAATTTTGTACTGGTTATGTATTTACCAAGTTGAAAGTTCAGCTAACAAATTTAATATATCAGCATATCAATAAATTACAGAAGACGTATTAGGAGGTACACTACCAGATTTTTATATTTAATATTCTTGGGGTGATAGAAAGTAGATTAAATGAAATATGTAAAAGAAACTACGTATAAGTCCATTATTAAATGTAAAATGCCTTGTTTTATTTAAACACATAGCTTATTTTTCTGTGACCTCTATCCACCAACACATGTATATAAAATGGTTCACAGAAGTTACTTTCTTCTGATACCCTATCAGCTGTATTGAAACTCACAGCAGGAAGGATATGACGACCTTAACGAAAGTGAAATCTTCCATCACTTACACTTCAATCATACTCATGCATTTCACTAAACTCCATAAGAAAGATTATGTAAAACTTCCTCTTCACGGTCCTTCGAGCTAAATTTATACCGTCAGATGAAGCTCCGCGGATCAACATCGACATCATACGCGAAACGTTATTACGTCAACGACCCGACGGAAGTCTATTTTAAATTCTTTCTTGAAGAAATAATGAAAAGTTAGATGACGAATTCGCCATAAGAAAGTAAAGGTAGTGTACGTTGCAAAGCGAATTTTCTTTTCGGGGCTGTGGATTTAATGTTGACGGTATCGTGAACGGTTGAAAACTGAGCGAAAGCGGCCGTCCGTCGGGGTCCATCAAATAGAAGTGCGGCCCGGAATCAAAGTACTGCAGGTCTTTGGAGAGACAGAGACGTTTTCTTGTGTAGAACACGGCTCGACGGTTCCTCAAAGAACCGCAGAATCGTGCTCCTCTATTCCGGAAGATCGGCAGGCGAATATTTATGTATATATACCTCATTTACCGGTTAATTGGTGGTGAAAAGTGAGGGCACTTTTTATATATAGTACATAATCCTGTCGCTTGATAAAATTCGTGTAAAAAATTTCATTCACCGTTCTATTCCAGTGAACCGGAGTATTTTTATAGCCGATGATGACAATGCGTGCGTAGCTGTGCGCGTATTTTATACGCCCAAAACCCATGCGAACCCGTTATAACTACCAGGAAATGAGAGAGCTTTTCATTTTCCTTTGAGTTAAATATTTCATGGGGTATATTTTATAAAAGCAAATTTGTTGTTCGCATTTTATTTTTGGGTAGAATTTATAAATACATTTCAATGTATCGGTATTCACTAAGTGTAAATGTTTCCGTTGGGATTCTATACTACATAAAACTGATATTATTATATATAATTAAGTTAAACAGTACATTTTCAAGTCTTTTGAAACGCCAAATCAATCATTACATCTGCTTCTATGATTGAATAGTAGTGATATCCTATAGTTAAAACGAATTCTTGACAAGGCGATGAATATTTGAAAAATAATTGCTACCAAATCTAGTTAAGGCTTCTGGTTTTAACTCTGCAATTCATATGCGCATCACAATTTGCTATTACAACCTGTAGTAAAATATAGTAAATTGCCGACATACTCCTTTCTTGAATCGCTTTTACGTCCGACAACCTTAACCATCTTTATTTAGACCATTATTATCACTATCTTCTCGTTCTAATGTTGGCAATCAAACGTTATAATAGTAGGCCGTTTAAATGCGTAATTACTTTCATTGTACCGTTCGCAATAGTCGTACTTTATAGAGTAGTACACCGCTTGTAAATCGTAAGGACATGTGAGCGTTACTGTAAGTATAATTTCCCCGTATGTGCACGACGTAGCTAAAAGCGTTCCATATATGCGGGGGTAGTTTGCATGAATAAGCAAACGGGCAAGACAGGAAGCGGACTCGGTAAAATAGTACCGTACGTAAATAAATCTCGACATGTTTATTCATAAATGCGGCAGTACCATATTTAACTCTCCACGTCGTACAAAAGCGGACAGGTAAGTAAGCAGGCATGGTAGCTGCACTTTATCGCAGCAACTTTCCATGTTTAACAACACTTAGGACTGTCCTGTGTCGTCCGATTCCATTGTGTATATCATTTTCTTGAAAAAAACTTCTCGCTGCTGTTTTTTTATAACTTCTTTGTTAGTCGTACCGTCAACCTTGAGAGTTGTGCATCAAGAATGGTAGTCAAGTAAGGATACCGTCTACTATTTATGTTGTCATGAACAACATTGGATTAAGACGACGCAGATTCTTTATATCCTATAAGATAAAAAATGGAATATAATTTAGGAAATTTTTGACCGTGCTTATATAACCTCGTAAAATCTTTACAGTCAAACTTTACGACTTATTGCAAGTACGGATAAAAAACGAACAATATTGCAAAAGATTTACAGTGACATAAAACTGCTTGTCTAAATAGGGGTTAAGAGAGTTATCACAACTATATTCTCTGCTATGTAAGCAACCACAAAAATTAATTGGTGAAAAGGTTCAACTAGTTTATGTCTACTATCAGTATCAGTACTTTATACGGGAAATTAGTATTCTACATATATTATTTTCTGTTTTTGTAACTTACTTCTGGGCCTGCGTTAATCGTACAAATGAATGCCACAAAGATAAAAAAACTGTAAACTGTAAAACTTTTCAACAGATTAGGTTAATGACAAAAAATAGACGAAATCCAATTGATTAAAAATGGGATTTAGTATGCCCAAAACCAGTTACAGCAATTGGCCAATACGAGCTCCATTTTGTTGATGTAAAATTACCAAACTTTCCTCCAAACTGCACAGAGTACACCGTAATATTTCTGATTGAATTGCATCATTTCCTCCGTAATATTTTTTTACATTCTTTTTAATTTTTAAACTTTTTCAATAACGCCACCGCCAGTTATCCGCTGGTGATCTTGGTGACCATGAATGTACGAAATGTCTGCCTAACATACGATCTTGAAAAAAGTTGGTTAACAATTCTTTGACTGGTCGGAGAATGTGTGTGAGAAACATGATGTTTTCAATTCCGTGGTACCCGTTTTGCACCTGTGGAATAACATAATCTCTTAACATTTGCAAGTATCGTTCACCGTTTACCGCAACAGATACAGCTTCTAGATTCTGCATTTGTCCGTAGAAATACGGAGCAATGATAAAATCAGCTGTAAAACTGTACCAAATGGTGACTTCCTTGTCTTTAAGACTTTCTTGAAGAATTTCTTGTGGATTTTCTGCAGACCATTTTGAGTAGTGGCTTCAGCTTTCAGAGTAAAATCTGCCTCATCTGTCTATAATATACGGGATAATTATTCGAATTCAATTTCATAAACTTGGACTCAAACTTCCCTCAAAAATAATCGTCGCCGCACAAAATAATACGTGAAATCATTCACACGACCGACAGCCACAGTTTTAATAAAATACGCGTTTAATGCGTACGCAGCAGGCTAGCATCCAATAAGAATCAAATAAGAGGTTCATATTATGGTCGTTCTTATCAATTCTCTTCTATACAAGACGGGGATACCCAGTTCAATTGGTTAAATCACCGTTCATGCTATCATAGCATGAATGGAATATTACAGCAGACTGGCATCCAATAAGAATACGTTGGTACCATCTCGCCGAACGCAACAGATGACGCACTCAAGTCTTCGAATCTTCGTAGATCCGTTTATGAACGGCAAACATCACCAATAAGGTTGTAAGACCCCATAGAGGGTATGTAATGATATTGGAATGATCCCATTCTGTGAATGTTCAGGGAATGGCATAATTACAATTTCGAAACAGATTAGAATGTCACAATTGGCGAATGCCTGATGAACATAAGAGATCGGGTAATATACATTCTACTGCTGACGTTGTACAACAGAGCTCGATGGCATTCAGATTAGAGCTAGTGTGCTGCAATAAGTATTCCATTCAGCCATGATAGCATGAACGGTGAATTAACTGAACTGGGGTTATTGCATTGCCGATAGTGTTCATATTGTGTGTATCAGTCTTGTATAGAGAAGAAGAATCGATAAGAACGACGATAATAAGAACCTCATTACAACCTCACAAAATCCATCGTTAAAAACTTCGAAAATCTCGGAACCCACACGATAAAGCAACGATCAAATTTAATGAAACGAATCAGTTGAAGACACGACACAACTTATCCAAAATGAATACATTTGAGACTAAGTACCATTGGATTCTGTAGTTAGAACAAACTTGAAATAAGGCCTTTTCCCAATTTCGCCATTACTTGCAAAGAAAAATCCTGTCTAGTAACCAAATCTACCTCCTTTAATTCAAACAGTTTTTTCAGTTTAAATGCATACATTTTGCGTAAAATTTTCTAAACCGTGGTATGGGGCACCTGCAATTGCTTGGATATCGCATTTGCACTACTGATTTCTAGGTCTTCTTGATCTTGGTAGGTTAATTACAGACCCAGTTCATTCAAATTTTGTATAGTAAAATCCCATTTCTACCGCAATGAGATTTCATTTATTTTTGTAAGTTAATTTGTTAAATCAGGAAAATTATTTTTTTCTTTAATTTATGATAGCCTTGTATTTCAGAAGTGCATTCATTTTTTGTAATTTTTGTTTATTTCTACTAAACCATAGTCATCAATACTCAAAATATTTTTTCTCGCTACTTAGGTATTTAATTTTAATTCCATGATATTCTAAAACGTACCAATTTATTCACTAACTTCGTTCCTGTTTATATGTTGCGATTGACACTAAATATACAAAGAACTGATGATGATATGATTGTTTCTTACATCGTAAGTACATTTAACTCTTTATAACAATTATAATTGCACAGATTATTATACTCTGTTTTATACTGGCAATTATAGCAGAGAGAGTAAATTTTGAATTCAAAGTAGTTGTGATTTTCTATTCACGAACACAGCATTAGTTAGCTATTTCTAAAATTGGTTTTTTTCTATGCAATATCTCCTTTAAGATAATTTATGCATATACAACAGCAATTGAACATTGTCCCACAAAGAACTTACGATGAGGAACATTGCTTTTACAGATGAAATGCATTGCATGTAACTTTGAAATATCAAATTCAATCCAATTCTGTTTAAATACCTGACGCATACCTTATACATATACATATTTTTATTAGACTGGCTGTATATTAAACGACAAAATGTTCATGAATACAAAAAAACAGGTACCTAATAATAGCGTCTGTCAAAAGCATTTTTCATACGTATTTATTACGCTGGCATTCTCACTGTCGCTACTGGACGGAGACAATACGAAGACAATAGCGGCGCGATATAGCGTAAGTCCATTGTTTGAATATTATAATCGTACACAAGAGTGCGTAATAAATGTGGGCATGATACACCTATACATGCATGTACTGGACGGCTACGGCTCGAGAGTATTTATAATGATTCGACGGGAGAGCGAGTTGGTGGTGTGGTTGCGCGTCCGCGCGCACAGTGTAATTAATTCTAGTTACTGTAATCATCCGCTGACTTTGGGACTATTAAGTAGTCAGCAATTAATTGTGGTAATTTTTCCAACTGGTCATTATCTAAATAACCGTGTCGGCCTCCGAAAGGAGATTATTTTTTTCACATTCTTCTTATTCCTGTCCGTTGTTCAGTGGCGTATCGTTATGTAAACATAAATCCCTAAAAAATAAAAATTTTAACTTGAAACATTTCTTTTTTTGTTAGAATTAGCTAGAAGTAAGGTTTCTCTCTAAGATTTTTTACTTTCCAATTTATAGACGAATTAATGTCACAATTTTATCAATTGACACTTAATTGTCAACTTTTTTCATATTATGTCATGCTGACATTTAAGAAAAAAAACTTAAATCAAGACAATCGAACTGCCACTTGAAAACATAAAGGTTTTTGACCATTTCTTTGAAAATTTTCTTGTAGCAACGCAGCCCATATTCAATTCGTAATTCTATCATTCGTTATCATCTAGCTTTTAATTACTTAATCCTTTAAAGAAAAAAAAATATAAAGCTCATTCAATAGTATAGTTCCAATTCTAGTCAAATATATAATGCTGACCACATCACACATGAACGAAAAAATGAGTATTCAAGTATTCAACAGGACGAATGTACGAGGTTGAGCGTAACACCTTCGATAAGCAAAAAAAAATATAGCAACCCTTAGATGTCAACTATCGTTTCATATTTGTAATAATTTTAAAACACAATTCAACTTTAAATATGTGTGTGCCTACGTATTTGAAAATATTGACATAGAAGAAATGAAGTTTAAATACTTACGTTTACCTTTCAAGTATCAACTCATCATTTTACCCTTGAGCCGTATACCCGGTATCGAAATATTTTAATTGGGAGGAAAAGATAACACCTTTGTAAATATGTAATATAATTTGAGAACCATAATAGATAGAATAGTGCTCCCCTGGACATTTTTGTAGAATATTTCATGCTCTACAAAAAAGGTCTTACAATTTTTTAATAGCTTACGCCGTTGAGGCTGCGTCTGCAAAAAAAGTAAAGTTTTCATGATAATTTTGCTTCATTTCCAGGTGCAGCCTTAATGGCGCAAGCTATCAAAAATCTTGTAAAAACTTTTTTGGAGAGCACTATTGTATTTGTTTATGGTTTTCAAGGTATACAGTAGGTGGCCAATGAATTAGAAACTCTAGAAAGACGTACTAATTTAATCCGAATAAGACAGAAAAAGTAATTCTATTATTTTAAAGGTTTTATTAAGATAATGTAAACTATTATTATGCTCCCACATTACACTAAATCTATCAATATCTGGGGTTTCCATCCTTGACTTTTAATACTTCTAGTCCTCTAGTACTCGCCAAAGCATACTTTCAATGCAACTATTAATTGTGTCTTTAATTGCGGATCATTAAGCTATATATCCACGATTCTTTCTTTGAGAACCGCTAAATTTGGGATGTTTGATTGCTTTACATTGGCTTTTAACGGTGCCCAGCAATTCTCGATCAGATTAAGATCTCCCGAATTCCCACACCAAGCAAGAAGAGGAATATTGCGTTCTCGGAGGAAGTTATTCAGTGATTTTGCTTTATGGCAATGCGCACCATCCTGCATATAGATACATACATATATAGTCTGGTGTACTGACATCTTCAATATGGGGACGTAAAATACCATCTAGTACTCTTACACTCATCAAAGTTACGTCAAGTGCTGACGAAAGTTTCTAATTCATTGGCCACCTACTGGATTACTTACAAAGGTGTTATCTTCTCTACGACCCCAATTAAAATATTTCGATACCGGTATACTATATTCTTCTGTGGTCGTGTCCAAACTACTGCCACTGTGTTAGCAGTGTTCCCCATGCTGATTCCTCCAAAAATCAATAGTTTTTACTTTATCCAATTGAAAATGTAAATAATGCGTTTACAATTGGGATCATGAACATTATAACAGTAATCAGCAGCTCTTGGTTCAGTATAATAAACATTTCAATGTTGTGTATTACGAATGTTGATTTAAAATGATTATGTCCGCCTACTAACTCATTGGACGTGAGTGCTTGTAGTTTCCTTTGAATTCCGAGTAAATACTCGTTACAGGTACATTTAAAAATCAGCAACCTGAAAATATGTTAGCTAAAGCATACTTTATGGTATGCAACTGGAAAATTCCAAATATTTTTACATGACGAATATAATAAACAATTTGTAGTGTATCTCTTCCTATTCTTTTAAAAACATTCTATATACACCCTTCTATGCTTCTTATTTTCATTTATTGTAAATGAAAGAAGAAAAAGAGAAGAGAGGCAGTACTACGCCACTGCCATAAGCTAGGAGGCCTAAAAATAAAATATCGCATTTTTGTAGTGATCTCTTTTTATTAACGTATTTAACTCGTGGAGGGAGATTGGGAACTGAGGATTAAGAGACCATTGAAATATTTGAGGCTTCAAGATCGTTCGTCGTCGTTGTGCGTACTGATTTGCAGCGTCAGTAACAGAGAGGCAGACGATTCTGGCATAATTAAAAAACCTAAGAGGATAAGGTGCTTTAGTTATCTCGGAGGAAAAATTTTTAAGCTTATAATATTAAGAATACGTACTTCTTCTACGTCGGGAGATATTCTACAAGAAATGAGAAAATTAATCATTCGAGATAACCTAAAAATAATATCGTTGCAGCTCAATAAGTTATCGCATTACTTGTAGATTTTGTGGCGTATGTCAAAGATTAGAAAAATACTACTATACTTTGCTTCTTTATAATGTAAAATATGGTCTCGCAAAAGAAGTTAATTTCGACTTTGATGTTTCGAAATTTGTTCAATTGTATCGCTAATTGGAATTGCTACCATAAAGACTGATGCGATGAAATTTGTCTACAAGTTAATTAAGAAAGAAACTTTTAGTGGTGATATAATTGTATATTGAATATCCTTTGCTATAAAACGGACAACAATCAAGGCATTAAATTGAAGAGAGCGGATCTTGGTTTTCCCCCAGAAACAGTAAGCCATGTTTTAATAATAATCTAGATTTAAGAGATTAGTTCTATTTACGTTTCGAGACAAATACATCAAGTATAAGTGCAAACTACGCTAAAAACTAACTGACCTATATAGTATTGCTATGGTAAGAACGTTTTCTGTCTACAAAGATTTGAGTCAAAGAAATCAATTTTATGGAATACAGCTGTCACAACGAATGGCTAGCAAATGCAGTTGCAAAAGTCGATTCCATAAATTTCTGATACATCACACTCCTTTACAATATTTTTTTGCAATTCTGATAAGGGCACTAAATATGGTAGTAAATCTTCAACGTCCCAATATGAATTTTGTCCAAAGCCAGCTTTAAGGAAACTATTGTTTATTGTAACCCTATCTTACACAATGCCATACTTTCAATGTAATGTGTACGCAGTCTAACAGATTTATTATAGGTAGTTTCCTATTTTCTTCAAACATGGATATAATGCGTAACAAAATATTTTTTCTGTAAAAAACTTTCATGTTTTTTATAACACCCATGTCCATGGGCCATAAAACGGAAGTTGTGTTTGCTGGAAAATATTGAACTAATATAAATTTTAATCGTTCCTGTATGTGTTTTGGATGGCTTGTACAATTATTCAAAAACAACAAACCTTGCGATTCTGGCTGGCAAATTTTTGATCCAGATTTAGCAACCATTTGTGTAGTTATTCATGCTTTTTTATTGCTGTAATAATGTAGTTCAAGGGACTTACCTCTCTTTTAATTTCTTTGTGCCTGACATGTTAGCTCCAACCAATTCACAGTATTGGTTGGAGCTAATATGTCAGATCTTTGCTGTTTTCCTCCAAAACACGTCTGCTTTTTGAAACTTAAAGTCTTGCTTGCCAGTTTCTTAAAAATAGTCCAGTTCCATCTGCATTAAATATGTTGTTAGCACTGTAGGTTTCAATAAGACTAGGTAGCTTTTGCTTAATCCAATTTTCGGTCTGCGCATTACCAACGGATGGAGATTCACCATGTAAGACCTTTCCAACAATATTATGTCTAATTTTAGATTTACTCCAGCAATCTTCACTTGCATTAAAATCTTAGTGCCCCAGTGCATCGGCATCGTATGCCGCCTTCCTCAATTAAAGGGCCGGTTAATAGCAAAATATTTTGTACTCTAAGGGAGCTAAACCAAGTATGTAAATACAGACTTGTCAATGTCTTCGTATGTACAACGGCAAACTCGCTTCATTTGACCACTACATTCGGAATTATTAGAAAGTTCAAGATTTTTTTTCAATTTTTCCAAATTGTGGACACAGTGCTTCGAGGAATTCCGTATTTTACATAACTTGTCCTTGACGCCCTTCGCAATATCGTCTATTAATTCCGGTTTTTTCACTAAAGTAAGCATGCTGACTTTTTTCGGCATTTTTTATTACAAACGGTGAAAATAGTATTCAATACATTATTATGTTGTAACAATTGCGAATAAAATGCCCGTGGAAGTTTGTGAAATTTGATATTAGTTACAGCTGAATTAAACTGATGTTCGATTTAGAGAGATGAAAACTGGCTCAATATCGCCATAAAATGTCAAATTTTTGATTCGATTAAAAAAGAGTTCGAATTAAAGAATACGACTTAGAGAATGACATTTACAAATGAATTACCATTTAGTTGAACATACCAAATTATGAATTCGATTTAGAGAAAAATTCAACTTAAATGGAGGTTGATTTAGGGAGGGTCAACTGTATTAATCCTTTGTGTAACTTCAAACTAAATAAATAAAAATGTTTTTCTTGTGAAACAGGTCACCAGCTGTAACTTTCAAAAAATGAAATAATATCGAAAGTTTTCACGGTCAGGGGCTCTATTATGAGACCTTTCAGTCATAACTTCCTACTTCATACAAGATAGGAGAATACAAGAGAAACAGACGTAAGGGAGATGCGAACGCGCTTTTAAAACGTTGTACGTTATGCGAGTTGTATAAATAATGTCTCCGTAATGCATAGTGTGTTATGTGCATGCATTTGTATGTGTAATTGTGTACATTATGTTCTATCTTCGGCAGATTCGAGTGTTCGTATGTATACGTTTCGCATACGTAGAAGTCATCTCCATATTCTGTAGCGGCCGCAAGCGTAGGTCGTCATGGTGACGGCAGTATACCGCCAGAGAGAAAGACGGAACGACAAATCGCTGGAAACGCAGACGCGCACGCCACACCATTACCACACCCCGCGAACGCGGCATCCCTTCTTTCACTCTCGAGGAAAATTGCGACTAACTAGTCAACTGTAATACGTTAAATATGTCATGGAATTCGGATGGGTGCAGGAGAGGAAATGGGGAAAAAGATGAAGACTTTGCAGTCGTTCACTGCAGGTAGTTTAAGGCGAAGAAATTGCTGTCGTTAGACGCCAAGCGAGAAAACGGGCGCGATGGTGTGTGGAGCAGACGACGCCAGGAATCATGGAGTGGGTCTTATTGATCCATATGGGTGGTTAGAATTAGAAAATTTAAGTAGATAATGAAATTATGTAAAAATCCTATAAAGATAAATCGTTTAATTCATAATTATCACCAAATTTTTTAAATAACTTCGAAAGATCTCTAGGCAAAAAAATCAAATTCCAGTACAAACTTTCTTGTTTTAACTTTTAAATAGAATAAGAGAAAATGAAGTAAAGATGATTTTCGAGAAAAAAAAGACATCTGATTGCTGAAATACGGCTGTCAGATTAAAAAGGAATATTAGTAAGCTAAGTACACGGCGCGGCGGTTCAATCATAATTCATGTGAAACGAAGACAACGTTCGTATAGTATATGGGTATAATATTTCGTTTGCACACTAAAAGCATCTGTCAAAGTATAATGTACTCTAAAGTACAGTCTTGGTAAAAGCGGAATGTTAAACTATCTTACAGTGTTACAACGAGCATTTTCTGCCTATTGAGCAATGAACCAATAGATCAAGTGAGTATCCAGCTTCATTAGTTCCATTTGGGAAGGTTTCCTGTATAGCCTCAAGCTATGAGCAATTCATCAATGTCCATATAACAAACCAGAAACGATAATATCTGTTCCCGGGCCACCTTAATTACCGGTCTGTAGTCCAGCAAACATTCTTAGATGCCCAGTAGATGTACGGCTTCCCAATGGGAAAAAGTCGATCAAATTGTGGAAACTTTTAAATTATTTTGCTCCAAAGCTTTAACCATCGATTCAAAGAAAGTTTACAAGATAGTGTAGCACCTTTTCAGAGAATTTGCTTGTTTAGTTGTTGGTCACAATGAAGAGGCAACCTAATTAAATGCTTTCTCCCATGATTTCAATGATCGCTTGCATTGATCTTAGAATAAATGATGAAAAATCAAACTAAAAGGGTGGTAGGATTTAGGTGCTACTAAGTCAGAAATAATGTACACAAGAAGGAAAAGTTTAACAGTTTAATAGAAGGGATTTCATGTTATCAGTCTAAGGCGTCAGAAGATATAGACGATAGAGAAAAATATTGTAAGGCTAGTCACGTTGCTTACTACTCGTTCGATGAGGTGAACAGTTAGTTTCAAAAGAACGAGATCAAGCTTGTCCAATTCAGTAAAAAACTTTGAATCTTCCAATCTGACTCGAATAAACTTTTATAAAAACATTAGAACCGTGTCATAGCTTTGATTTATTAATCAACTCTAAACTAGATGCTATCTAAAATTCCAGGTTGGCAAAAACGATCACAAAAGTGGAATCAATCAAAAATTATTTAAACCTAGACGACAATCGAGCAAAAGTACTGGCAGTCTAATTGGCTAATTAAGAAATGAAAACTTTAAAAACGGTTTTAAAGATTAGTCTCATACATAACCAAAGTAAACAGAAGTTTGCTGATGTAGCTGCGCAAATGGTTTTGAGCCACTAATAATTTGACAAGAGTTATTAGAATGGTGAATCGTCTCCAACCTTAAAGAAGTCATGTAATTCAAACGACAAATAGGATACTACACATAAAGTATATTCTTACTTGAGTACATACATATACTACACCATATGCCTAAATTTATTAGATGCGAATTATATGGAAGTCCTAACACTATATAACACTGCAGATCTTTATGTAGATATAATCCTAGTGGTATGCAATAAAACGGATAATGTATATGTAGTTATTGCGTTTACTTGAAAATTTATGCAAATACATATAATAAAGTGTGTCGGACGTACTGAATATATGATTAGACAATATTATCCAGCTTTTGTAAAATTTGTTTTAAAATGACTACTTCAATGATTGCGAATTATTTATGTACATGTAAATTACTAAAAACGTATTATAAAGTTTAATCGTTTTATTGCCAACGGATTTGACACAATTGACAGTAGAAGTGTATATAGAACTTTAATATGTAATGGATTCGTTTCTTATTATGATAAATTATCTACTGTTTGTATTCTTTTATATCGATACGCTTGCGTGTTCATGAGTGTCTGACCGTTTTCATACAGAGTTTTTACTTATAATCAAAACCCATATGACTTCTGACGTAAGATGACGTAAATAATATATTGGTAACCAAATAAATATTCCTAAGCTGTCTAACCTGAAAGTTGCAACGTCGATCATCGATATTTGACAGCTTTTATACGCAGGTGTTTACCTCGTTGTTTTCATTTCTATTCTATTCCTGCATTTTCGTTAATTGTTATAACACCTTTCTTAAAACTACCAGGAAATAATACCGTGTGTGCTTGCAAGTTTGTAGCACATTAATTATAATGACAATGAAAACAAGAATTGTTGTTTCAGGTTATCGTAATGGTGGTTATACCGGAGCATGATGCGGATGAAAACGCCAATTTGGAATTGTTCTCTAAAAAGCAGTATTGAGCAATTCACCGATACGTTTGATGTTGATTACGATGCACTGAATTACTATAGGCATGTTGTAGTTCATCGTTTTGAAGAAAGACATTGCATTTGCAAAAAAACCTACTGGCACACCTACAAAATTAACTGAAGATGTCTTAGATAATATTTGTGAAAGAATGGAACGTAGTCCGCAAAAATCTCTACCAAAATCAGCTAACCAGACAGGTGTTAATTACATATTCTAATGTTAATAAGTCATTATCGTTTTATTTTCTTTTAGGACTTCCTGCGCAAACTTGTCATAAAGCACTTACAAAAAAGCTTCATATGCACCCTTATAAATTAACAATGGTGCCAGTGGTTTAATGAACATTTAAATAATAATAATGTTCTCGACCTGACGTTCTCTAGCGATGAAGCTTGGTTGCATCTTTCAGATTCGTTTTTTAATTGACAACACCAAACGGAAAAAATATGCTAACTTTCGGTGTTGATAAATAGTTTAGCAACAGAAGGGAGTTAACGCAACACCAAAATGTGAAACTTAATTCCTTAAAGTTGTTAAAAGTAATGTTTCAGTGAAGTCGGGTGGAATCGCTGCTAGCGCAAGTGCGTTGTATTTGCCTGCAGGAATCAGTATGGAAGTTACATACATGGGTGAAGTACAAGATAATGAAAAATACATTATTTGTGAGAGTAAAGTACCAAAACTTGAAAAAGTGGATAAAGATAACAGTCGGGAACCTATATATTAATACTATTAAGAAAACAGGTAAGTGTTCTCTAACTGTTATGGTATAAAGAAATTTGCTGCATAAACGCATGCCTTTGTGATTCATCAAGGTCATATTTCATTCGCTTAGTTTACCAAACTAGATCGAGTAATGTTGGACAATCACTGCCAGAGGACGAGGTGGTATTGAGATAACTTCTATAGACGAGACGACATCAAAATTAATAATTTTTTATTTCCACAGTCATAAATATGCTTCTTTCTTTCGACCAGGTATTTATTGCAGATAAGTTTTCCATTAAACCAACCAACCATTGCTGTTATCAGTGGGTTCTTCAAAAATCGTTAGTATCGGTTTAGATAATATTTTGTTTCCTACTGATAGGAATAATGCCTTACACTTTAGACTCTTTTAACGTCCTATTTCAAATTCCGTTTGTTTTTAGAACAAAGCTCGAAGTCACCGACTTGTAACCACCGAATTTTCGACATTTTTCGAGGGATTGAGAAATTAGTATCAAGACCAAGAAATGTGAAGAACTTACAAATACCTACTTAATAATTATAAATTGTGTTGTGACGTTCATAGAGGTTAGTTTTTTATCTTTTTATTATTTTTGTATTTAAAATATTTGCTTACAAACCCATTATAAAATATTTCTTAATCTTTCTCTAAACCCAAATTTAATTTTAGGGTATGTGTACATTTATTAGAAATAAAAAGTATGAACTTGTTTAAATTTGTATTGCATTTTAAGTACATATTGAAATACATGTTTATGTTTTTAGTAGAAATTTTGTTTTTTATGGTCTACTTTACCTTTTCTATTTTTTTCCAGTTTTTATAAAATTATTTTGTTTATCACTTTTTTTAGATTACATAAATTAGTGAGCGTCACCACTCCATAAAACAGTAGCAGGAATTCAGTAGTGAAATTTAGCTGACACTGTAAAGGTGGTCACGCAGCTCCGCAACTGAATTCATTCAACTGCGACACGGAGTTCACGCTACACTTAACGGAGTGCTTGTAACTCCATAAAGGAATTTATCCAACTCTGTAACGGAGTCTGGCTAACACAAAATACGGGTATCTGAACTCTGCAATGGAGTAAAGGCAACTCCAAAATTAAATAATTTAAACTCCATTGGGATATGAACCAACTTCGCAAAGAAAACTTTAACTACGCAAAAGCTTAATTTAACTCCGAATCTCGGATATTAGTACTAAATTATACAACACCGTTGCGTTTAACTACTTGTACATTTGGTCGAGAGGGAACTACCAGACGGAGAGAAATCGGTGTTAAATCCAACACCGTATTTTTATGTGTGTGGGTTTTGGTATTAAGTAAAAGTACTGTACATTTACTGCAATTTTAAAAGTTTCCATGTTTGTGTACTTTCGGAAAAGTTATTAGTTTGGTAAAAAAGTATCTTACTCATTACATGGAAGTCGGTTTTATATATGTCCATATGCATCTAGCCTAATTAGCCTAATATAATTATAACGTCGAGAGATGCCAAAAAATAATAAACATAAGCCTAATTATATTAAACAATGATTGTGAAGACGTGTTTATCTTCTCCAATTTATAATACGATGATAGAAATGATGTGTATTGTCCAAATAAACTTGAGTGTAACCAAATAAAAACTGGCGAAAATATAATGTGATTTGATCTAATTTTTCTGTAATATCAATTTTTCAATTTCATTATGACACGATTTATTCAGATTTCAGCTGTGAAATTTTACATATATATGTATGTATGTACATATGTATATGCATATTCATACAAGTATTAATTAACTAATTAAATAAACAGGTTATAGCTACAGTTGTTCCCGCTACAAAAAATAATTAGATTTAATTTTTGTTGTTGTTTATTTACATAATTTATTTTTATTTTCATTTTCCTGGAATCTCTGCAACATTCTCGCGAATTGTGTGCAGGTTTTGTATTCAACGATTTGTGGAAAAATCACCGCTCTCCAATCTATGTTTTGTATGAAAAATGCATACTATAGTTGCCAAACCTTCATCCTTCACTTACTGAGAATTTCTCCAATTTCAATACCCTTGAATTTGCACTTGTCACACGATGTTTCTTTTTTTGTTGATAATAGCTTATCGTACAGAGCAAAATTTAAATCTTACCTCAATTCTAGGACACCATATAAAATAAATAAAAAATAAAATCAACTAAGATTATGCAGTATATACATAACTAGAGAAGGTAATTAATATAATTTGTAATCTGTATTTTCGCGAGTTAACAAGGCAATCCTATCCTTCTAAGACAAAATAACACGATACGTATATGTATGCATACAGAATCATATATGTAGTTCACAAGACAGATATTTATTACCATAAAATTACAAGGGAAACCAGTTGTGCGGTATAGTTGTTTGTACGTCTCCAAAAGATTCCGACTTTTCGGCACCCAATTCAAAGAACGAAACAAGACACGAAACCCGTCATTAAAAACCACACGTTAGACCATCATAATCATCTCGGCAATTATCGAAAACAAGACCTAGGGTGATTTGAGCTATTACGAGAACGACAGGCGACCTCCCAGCGCAACAATAAACAATGGCCAAACGGACAGGACCGGAACCGTAAGTTTCGCCACGATTAACAAATTTATGCAGCATTATATTCGCTGCAATTGTGAATGGCATATAAGTGTTCGTTAATTTATTATGTCTCATATTGTCATATTATTTATCACGATGTCGACGGTGGTGACACCACAACTAATTTAACAGATTTATTAATTATGTATTTGATTTGCATATTTATAGAGGAGACTGTACATCGTTACTGTATAAGGCTAGTGCAACAAGCTACACACTTCCGTACGTTTGAAACTATGAGGAGTCACTGCAATTGACTACCTAACACGTAAAAAGCTGGATTTTCAACAGAATGGGTGGTGACCACATATTTATTGTATTAGAACCCAGATCATGCGTTTATCAACAAATGGATTACAACTTGTCTTACTGAGTTTTATTATTTGAAATATATATCAAAAGAAGTATAAATAAATGTAGGCTTGATATAACAAAATTAAAAAAATATTAACAATGCCAAAATGAATGCACACTCAATTTGTATTACTTTATGCGTCATAAATAAATAAATAATTAAAAGTGGACTAATAAATAGAAAAAAAAAATGAAATTCGGATACAATATCCATGTGGGTTCCAATTCATTAATAATAAGTGATCTGGGGGAACAAAAAAGCAGATAAGTTTGCTAAAGCAGCAGCAAAAATGCCTTTCATTGAACGTGGTCCCTGATGTGGTCTGCAAAAGTGCCACAGAAAACAAGCAATTAATAAATGGGAGGTCAATTGAAAGGCGCCCCTGACAGAATACGCCAGAACTAAAGCAGGCAAAAGTACTTTTATCAGGATCACTTAAATTGATGATGAAGACGATGCTATTATTCAGCAAAGAGGACCTTGGTCTACTGGCAGAGATTTTGGCACCCCGTTTAGCGGCGGTGCAGTCAAGGATACAAATTTACAGAAATAATAAAATTTTCAAGGCCTACCAATGTAAATCTCCGTTACGTCCTTCCAATCAAAGCCATATCCGTAATAATCAATTCTGGTGCGAAAATGTTTGTCGGTTATGATAACTCAACAGTAACGTACAACTACTCCAAGGTTAAAATTGATTGTAATTTCAAAAAGAAACATAACAAAAAACTTCGTCTTAGTGCATAGCAATTGGCCGATATGTTTTTGGAGTATGGAGTCCAAATAAGGCCGGAGAGATTCTAGTGTTGACGGAGGATTGATAAAATTCACAAGTGGGTTTTCTCTAATCACTGTGGCATCTTCTATTGGTAAGAGGTTGGGAGATTTGGATAGCCATTGCAAATTATAGCATGATCCTCTCCGAAACAATTTCAAGAAAATCCTACTACGAGTGGACCGGCATTATTTAGCTAGAAACATGATATTGCTAATTGATTGCATTGATCTGCAATTGATGTTAGCAGAGAATCAATTTCCTTGCCATTAGATAAAAGTGGCGGTTCTATACCTTAAAAATGTTTGTTCCGCGCCTGATTCTTTTTCGGCGTCTTTTCTGACTTCTATGGCTGATAACAGCGCATGATAATAGATTGGTTTCGATTAAGACAATTTATAATTTGGTTGTAGTAAAAACTTCGCGCAAACCATCAATGCGATGAACTGGCAATAATGTCAATGTTGAGTTTAGATTTAGATTTAATTTAAGGCTGCTTTTGTACTGCGGACTATTGGACTATCATGTTCCCTTATATGAACTATAAGCTGTTAGGGCTTACCTGCACTTATAGCTCCAGGCAAAGAGCTTAAATAAGCTGCAATAGCTGTGATGGTTTCAGAGATAGTATTT
>SMLS01073181.1:0-30489 GCA_004785975.1 Popillia japonica | reverse complement strand
AAAAGGTGCTGAATAATGGGGCAGGTTATATTTTCGTGATTCTATTGTGTAATAAATAATTCATATTTATAATACTAAATGCGGTTCTTTTAAATATTGTTTCGTTTGACCGATGTTGGTCACATCTGTTACATACAATCATTTCAAAAAGAGGCTCAAATATACAAAATTAGACAAGTAAAATAGCAGTTGACCAAACTTGCACTGTACTTTCATATACAGGGGTTGGACAAAATCAAATATGAACACTTGCGAAAAAATAGCATACGGTGAAACGTAACACCCAGCGGAGACGAAAGTACACACATCACTTTCTTTGATTTTGAAAAAGGTGTGGTTGTTGGAGAAGCAGCCTTGCTAGCTGTTGGAAAAGTACAGTGTGGACTGTAGTGTAAAGATATTTGGAACATGGAACAACTTTTACAAAACACAACAGTGGGCGAAGGTTGAAGCTGCATGGCAGATATAGAAGGATTTTGAAGTGGATTGCGGTTAACTGAACTGCATATGGCAAATATTCATATCTTTACGATTGTAATGTGCATTCATGGTAAAGCTGCTATTTCAAAACCATTGATTACACCAGAAAATGCCTTGAAGCGACGAATATGGTGTGGCGACTCCAGACAAATGAATGTGTTAGATTTGGAAAACATCGTGAGAAGCACGTCCAATATCACGCCGTTGTCTTGGCCTATTTTTTGTTCTGAATGGCCATCTTACAGGAGTGGATTATGCCAGTATTTTGGCCGACCATCTTCACGAAATGGTGCAAATTGTGTTTTTTGATAAACAACCAGTCTTCCAAGAATATAATTCCATCAGTCACACCTGTGGAATTGGTTGAGACTGGTTTTATGAACACAATGATGAATTAGAGCACCTCATGTGACCCCCACAATCTCTTGATCACCTGATCTCAATACAATTGAACATTTGTGGGAGGTATGTTCGAAAACAAGCTGCGTAGTCGATTCCCTCTTCCAAAAACATTTTCTGAATGAGGAACTTTTTTGCAGTTTCAATGGAAAAATATCCCTCTGAATGTTAAACATTTCTTTGATAATTCCACATCGGATACAAGCTGTAACTCATGCAAAAGGAGGACCAATGGCCTATTAATAAAAGCATGCTCCTTTCATAGGTATTCACATTATTTTGCCCAACCACTGTATGTACCTATATGATAAAAAAATAGAATGAATATTCAACTGTTTCTTATTTCTGTAGGAATTATCACGATAGTGTACATTATTCTGAGACAGTATTCCATAACAATTTGTAATTGTTACGCTTGGTGTAACTCTGTTCCAAAGCTTGGTAGAAGGCTACCACCCACTTGTTTTGGAAGCTGTTTCCAATTGCTCTAACTTATGCTGTATACTGAAGCGTAGGATTATCTAAATCCTACAAACGATGGCAATAGCCCAAAAAACAACTCCTGTAATCATCCATCATCAACAATCTCTCCTCATAAGTTATTGGTGGAATGTTTCAACCTTCTGTAACGTTTAGTTCAAGAAATAATAAGAAAAAAAGAACAACATTGTAAGAGCTATTTCACTTTGTTCAAGGTAAAGTATTAGCCTGCTCTTATGAATACTTAATACAGAAACTTAAAATTTTCTTTAGCCTTCTCTTTTTAGAAAGCCTATTTGATCTAAGTTTCTTTTTATATTGGTGCAAACTTTTAGCCTTCTGTATTTTCTTTTTTTTTTGTGTTCTTACGATAATGGAAAAAAATTCTTAATCTATCAGTTGTTCAAGATCGCTCTATGACTGTTGTATATTATTCCAAAATTTTAACCTTACCTTTTCTGGTGGCTAGTTCATGAAATAATTAAAAGGGCAAAAGCTCTGATATCTGTTTTTACTTAGTTCCAGATTTGTTACATATTACTCCAAAGTTTTAGTTTTAATTTGTGAAAATTTTGCCAAACCTCTTTTTTTCATAATCCAACTGATTCGAGATTTGTTCCCTATCTTTCAGTTTAAGTTGTAGCATCCTATAATTAATATTTTAAAAAGTAATAATAAGGAAAACGCCTATATGTCTACATTCACTCACATTTTTTTAATAAAAATACACAATTTTGAAAATAGTTCTAAACAGTTCAACAGCTAATATCCAAACGTAATCCATCAGAATGGAACAAATCATGCTTTCTTTTTTCTAATTTTTAGTACGATTACAGACCATATAAGCAGTTTATTAATCGTTCTACATGGTAATCATAGTCTTCAGTCTGGGATTTTTTGATTTTGTCGGCGATTTGGTAAATATAGATCGTGCATTAGAAAAGACCTCTAGAGAAAACCTATATGTTTCACTTTGGTAATGCCCTAAAATGGACTCAATATGCAATGGAAAATTTTTATCATACAGTTAAGGCACTAAAATCTTCATTCGCTATGCTAGGTCGGATTTAAATTGTTTAGATCATTAAGCCTTCTCTTTTGTAGCTGTGCTTATACTGTTATTGTTTGGATCATTCATTCCCTACCAGTTATGACTTATACGAAGGTAGTATTGTTTTTGAGAAAAAATAATTGGATTATACGATGGTAATTAGTCTTGATTTTCTCTAATTGGAATATCTCTACGTCTATGCTTTCTGAAACCGTCAAAACAACAGTATCAGACCAGTATATGTAGCATGTGATTCTTATTCTAGAATGTTCTCGTTCTGTATTTCTAGGTTTACAAATTGCATAGCCTTGTCCAACATTGTTGTAGATATAAATATTCACGCCTCTAGTTACAATATTTGACAAAGTTTAAAAACATTTTCGGGATATGTAAAACTTCGAGGACTTGGTTAAATGGGCGACCTGCATTTTAACTTTAGCAAAGAAAATGAATCTAATGTGATCACAAATTAACGCAAAACATTGAAAAATTTTTATTCAAAAACAAAAATATTTTGGAATCATATGAAACTCCCAAATTCTACGGTTGGCCGAAAATCACAAAAAATCACTACAATAATGTTCGCATCGAATTTTAATTTTATTATTTTAATACTAAAAAATTGTCACAAAAATTTAAGATTAACGCAAAATACAAATCTGTTGCCATTTACTACTCCTCGTAATTCAGCCGCTACAACTTTAGTTTTTTTGAAAAGTATTATAATTATAATTTGAAATTTGTGTTTTCTGTGACCTTAGTAAGGTGTTTGACTGTGTGGATCATACATCATACATTCTTATGGTGTTCGGGGTGTACCTAGCCTATAACTGGATGAAGTGTTATTTAGGTAATAGATGTCAGTATGTTAGTATAACCTGTGAACAGAATGGTCATTTTTCACATTTTAAGTCGGACTGTCGGGGGGTTACTTTAGGTGTCCCGCAGGGCTCTGTTTTGGGTTCTGTACTGTTTTTGCTTTACTCTAACGATTTAAGTATTAATATTTTGGATGCTTTTCTGGTCATGTACGCAGATGATAACACATTTCTTATTTCTGATGAGAATGAAAATAATTTGCGTTTAAAGTGTCAATCTGCACTAAATTCGATGAGCGATTGGTGTAGCAAAAATTTGTTGCATTTGAATGAGGCTAAAACTCAGGTGGTCCGTTTTCACAATAGACAGAAGAACTGTACTTGTAGTACTGTAGGACTGACAGTGGGTCCTCAAATGTTGAATAACATTGACAGTTGCCAATTTCTAGGTTTGACTATAGACAAAGAAATGTCATTGTGGTACATTGGTCACTAAACTACATTCAATTTGCTATTTATTTAGAAATTTAAAACGTGTAATGACCTTAGGTCAGTTAATTGCAATTTATCATGCCTTAGTAGGCTCTAGATTGGCCTATGAAATTTGTCTATGGGGTTTATCCACTGGATCAAATCAAGTTTTTATTGCTCAAAAACGGATAGTTAGGGTTATTGCTGGTTTTTCAGCTTTTTCACACTGTCGGGATTTGTTTAGGAAATTTCGTATCTTGACTCTGGTTGGCCTTTTTGTCTATCAGTTGTCGATATATATTTTCACCTATAAGTGCCAGTATAATTTAGTTGCAGTATTGTGAACATCCCACAATATTGCAACCAGGCAAAAAAATAGTACGTACGTAATTCCCCGAAATATATAGGTTTAAAAACTTTTCACGAACTCCCTGTAGAAATACGTACATGTAAAACTTTAAATAATTTTAAATCAAAATTGAAGAATTATCTGGTTGATCGCGCCCTGTATACGGTCGAGAAACTAGTGGCGGTCTGATTTTGTGTTTTTTGTTTAACTCTAATTGTAATTTATTTTGACGACGACTATTTTAATAGTGCCTATAATTTTAATCCGTTGTGATGTCCCTTTTACATTAATGTTATTAGTTGTGTTATTATTATATTTTGTATGATTATACCTTGACTACGTTGATATCATTTTAGTTTGGTCATAACAAATAAAATGAATATGAATATGAATATGAGTTACTGTTTTATTTTTATTTTTTTGTAGTATTATAGGAACAAGTAATCTTACTGTATTTAGCGATAGCAATCTACTCCGAAGTTTATTTTAAAAGTAATAAAAATTTAAATGTCTTGACATAATTGAGAATTTAATCCAACAACTGCAGAAATGTACAAAAAGAAGTGCATGACGTTAAAATAAATTAACGTTCTTAGCGAAATCCAACAAGTTGATAAACATAATAAATTAAACGGATATGCTGATGTTAAACAACATATAAAAAATTTTGTATATTTATAGAAAGATTGTAAACTAGAAAAGCAAACTTTTCCGAAATATCAAGAATGCGGCTACCGTATAATAATTATAACCACTAAGTGTTTTTGACGTATGTCAAACTGTAAATCCCTTAAGGCGGCAAGTAATTGTATAGTAACACACTAAAACTACTAACATGTTAAAATTAAACATCATATGCGTAAAAGTAGATAACTATATCAGTTAATAATGATCAGATAAAGCCTGTGCTGATAATTAATTATGTAAATTATACTTCCGTTTCGTACAGGAAATAATAACTTTAAACATGGCAAATTATATTAAAATTCACCAAATAATTATTACGTTTAAGAATCCTCTCAACATACGCTAACAGAAAAGAAATAATAAACCTTACAGTAATGGACATCTGCTTCTGTTTTGTGTATACACCGAGTGACAATCCAAATTACGCTTACCTTTACTCAATATAGTACGGCGAAGAAGTGTGAATGCATGTGTGAGCTACTGAAATTACTATACATACAAGAATGTTCTGTTATAATTATAATAAATAAAAAGGTTCATTACAAAACAAGCATGAGATACGAAACGATGGTTTCAATTAAAAAATATGGAACAAGAAATAATGCTTTTTAACATTTACACGAACTATAAAATAAATTATTTATTACACGAGTTTATTTATTAAGAATTTTTTTGGAATTAAATTTTCCACCGATCTGATACATTTTAATATAAATGTGCTGTAAAATAAATTTACTATACCTGGCAATTATATTTATCTGACATGAGTGTGATGTAATATCTTAAATGCCCTTGAAATCACCTTCGCAAAGTATATACAATTAAAAATAATCAAGGACTACCAGGCTACAATGTATGAAAGCACACGTGAGGTGAGGTCTTTGTAAGTTGAAGTCAAACATTGATTATTAGTTTTGATAATTTCTGAATTTTGCATATATTTAACATAATTTCTTTAAACTTTCTTTGATTGAAAACACAAAGATCTCACGCATTTTTCCAACCAGTTTGGTGAGAAAATTAAACTAGTATTTTTACCTTTATTAACTTTAGGTTATTTCAAAGTATGTAATAAAGAAAATGCTTTAATGTCTCAAAACACGGCTGAATGATTGTGAAGCCATGACTAACGAAACCAGTTTTATTCTTGTTAAGTTCATCCAAATCGTGTTCAGAAATTTCCATACGAATGCTGTGAGAAAGATTGTCTCTCTTGTCCTACAATTTTTTATATACAATCTAACGTATCTTTTTAGTACCTATAATTTCTAGTCTAGCAGTTTCAAACATATTAGTCGATCTGTCATTTAGTGTAATATCGCAAATTAGTTCAATGCAATCTGGTTATTTACTAAGCTTAATTGAATTTAATTAAGATGTGGTATCATTATTCACAAATCCACTTGGAGATTTAGCTTTATCTACTATAGAGAAAAAGTGGGATTTAATAAAAAAATTATACAAATGTACCAAAATATGAATTCATGTTGGCTGCAAAACTTTGCTTAAATTCTACTTATTTTCAATGCAACGACAAAATATACAAACAAATTTTTGGAACTGCAGTGGGTTCTCCATTATCGGCTGTAATAGCAAATTTAGTAATGGAGGATCTTGAGCAAGATTTATTAAATAAACTTGTCATGTTGAATTTTACAAGCGGTATGTAGATGATTACATATGTTGCATATCGTTATGTAACATTGATCATGTTTTATACACATTTAATTCCTACCATGATAGATTAAAATTTACTGTTGAAAAAGGAAAACAAAATTATATATAAATTTTTTAAGTGTTAAGATAATCTATAACGAACATAAAAACAAATTGGTACATAAAAGACCACCAACAGACACTTAAACTACTTTTCAAACACTTCGGTAAATTTAAAAATGTCGTAATTAATAGAAAAGAGAATTTAAGCAAAGTTAGATAAATTTTACAAAAAAATAGTTATCCCAAAGAATTTTACGAAAAATTAATAAAAAAACGAATACATAAAATATACAACACAAGCACTAAACAAAATAGTAAAATGTATCACACAATTCCATACATCAACGACTTAAGTGACAAAATTAAATAGGAATTTAAAAAATCAGACATAAACATCACATTTACACTAAACAATTACAGACAGTTATTTTTAAATTTAAAAACTAAGATTAAAAAGATAATCAAAGTAATGTATATAAATTAGAATGCAAAGACTGTGATAAATGTTACGTAGATCAGACTAGACGATACTTAAAAAAGTGACCTTATAATCATCAATACACTATAACGCATAACATAACCGCGGAAACTCCTTTGTCTAAGCATTCTAAAGAAGTACGACATAACTTTGATTTTGAAAATGTTAAGATTAAAAAAAAAGAAAATAGTTATAAAAATATTAATATGTATATGGAATGATATAGGTACATTAAAAAAGAAAATAACGCGATCAATTTTAGAACAGCTATTGAAAATTTAAGTATTATTTATAACAATTTAATCACCTAATCGCGTCTGAATTTTATCAAATTAAGCTCTTCACTTGGTTTTTTGTGTAACGAAATCCTAAAAAATTGTAAAGGTTCTGGAATAAATTGATCTTTAATCGAATTAAAAGCACTATAATTGACCTAGAACTGGAAAAAAGTATAAGCAAAATAAGATAAGTACAAATAGGTCATAAAAATACATATACCTACTGATCTATACAATACCCCTTACAACTGAAAATATGAGTTTTATCATTTTTATATCATATTAAACATTCAAGTACGGTGGTTGCAGTAAATTGATTCCTAGCTGGGATACATACCCCAAACTGGAGAAGGGCAGAAGTCACCTTCATACCAAAAATAAGAAAGGCGGATGCGACCAACCAACCAAATCCTATCACTTTGACATCTTTTCTGTTGAAAGCAATGGAGAAAGCAATAGGTAACTATATCACAATGGAGGTTATAAAGGAAGTTTCACTCCACTAAAGCCAGCATGCATACAGGGCAGGCAGATCAAGAGAGACTGCCATGTAGGGGGGCACAGTAGATCATTTAGTCGTAGTGCAACATCACCCTCAACCCAAATTCTACTCGCAAAATAACAAATTTCAAAATTTAACTACCACCTTACATTTTTTTAAACTTTGAAAACGGGCAATACAGACGGAAACCTAAATTAATCTAGAATAATTTTCAAAATCCCAAAAAAAACTGAAATTAAAAAAAAAGAGGGGGCTGATAAAAATATTTTACGGAATAATTTTATACAAATCTCTAGCACAACTTACAGTCGGTCAAGTAAGAGCGTGGTCGACTTTACCGATATCTTCTAAAAAATATCACTTTATTCGTGAGCCGATGGAAGAAAGCTTTGAGCTTGATGCATAGGTAAGATTCAGTTGTCGTTGAGTTGTTAGAAGAGGAACGCGCTAAGCGCCATGGCGCCATGGCGCCATGGCCAAGTGCAAAATATGCGAAGAGCTACGAGACTGTGTTCGTTTGCACGCACCCGAAAGTGTCGCAATCAGCAGCTGGTAAATACATAAAAAACTCGAAAACATTCGTAAAGAAGTGGATTCAGCGATATAAACTGGCTAGAAAGTCGATAATTTGCAGAAACGTACTCGATTAGCAAAGGGGACAATAAATACTTAAGGACAAAAAAAAATAAAGTCAAAAGGTTTAGATATATCGTACGAAACTATCCGAACATATCTCCGCGTTCATGATCTCAAATGGCGCAACACCATGAAGAAACCTCGGTTGACTGTTCACTTGGACACACAAGAATATCGGTAGAGATTTTAACGTAATCTTTACCGATGAGTGTTCTATATGGGCACGTTGCATTCTCGCGCCAGCCTGGGGTCCGATTCGCGAATCTCGAATGATAAATGTCGCATGCGACACAAGCCAAAAGTCGAATGAAATGTGCACGACTACGCACATTTCATTCGACTTTTGGCTTGTGTCCCATGCGACATTTATCATTCGAGATTCGAGAATCAGGCCCCTGGTCAACTTCCACCGATAGACTTGTCCAGCGGACCGTAAAACATGGAGTAAAGGTGCATCTTCGGGGCTGGTTCTCAAAGCAGGGTTTCGGCACTTTGTACCTGTTTACCCACAACCTTAATGCCGAGAAAATGCTGCAAATCTACAAAAAGGCTTTGCTACCGTCTGCCAAACAGTGTTTCATCAATAAAAATGAGAATTGGATTCTGCAGGAGGACAATGATCCTAAGCACCTGATGATTGGAAGCGTTCTTAACATAATTGCATCATTGTTGTTATTGAGTACTATGCATATAAGTATGACTTTAGAAATTTTATTTAATAATGATTTTTATTAATTTATCCGACCACCGTTTTGCTTGACAGACTGTATTAAGCAACAGCGTTAGAATCTGTACTATTCATTGATAAAACAATTTTGTGCTAAAATTGAAAAATCTCAGATCAAAAAAAATTATATCTAATAACATAGCAAGGAATGAAGGAGGGGGATCAATCGTATAATACCACTTGAAAAGAGGTGTGGAATGGTGCCTAACACAACTAAGATTGTCCCATTCTAATTCCTCGAATATCGCAAATGGTTGCACGTTCTATATTACCTTCTACGTCACCAATCTTACGTTCATTACCAAATTTCATAAAATTTTCTGTTTTTATCGTTAAGATTAAGTTGATCTTTTTGCATTTAGACATTTTACCACTAAACCTTGCTACAAACTCTGATGTATGAATATCGGTGATGTATGATGGCTAGACTCTAGAACAGTAGATTACTGAAACGGTCGGATTATCAACCATCAACTCTGTCTGAAGTTTGATTGATTTGGGCTTAACGAAAAATAGCAGCTTTCACGTGAAATCGTTTCGTAGTATTATTCTAGTTTAATAAAAATGTTGCGCAATATCTGAGAGACATGTAAAAAAAATATTTCTTCACACAGTATTATTTTAACAAAAATTGTTTACTAGATTCATGGAAGAATAGTTGGTTTGTCGAGGTACGAATTCAGTCGGGAAACCCATCGTATTTTGATTAGTCTCCTTAAAATGAATAGATATCGTTATATTGAAGCAAACTTATCAATCAAACTTTTAATTTAAAACAATTCATAATAATCTGTATGTTAGGTGCATAAATCTTGTATCTATTCTAAGAAAGATCTGGAATATTCTAGAAACGACATATGAAAAACAAAATTCTGTATAATTAATATAATTTCCTAAAAAATATTTCTCTAAAACACCATTCCAATATTCTAAACTTCATCATCGACCCTGCAAACGAAAATACGCAAGAAATCCTTATAGGAATTTTCCCTTTTTAAAATGGAAGATGGCATCCAGAAAAAGGAACGGAAGAGGTGTAGGAAACACGCCCCGTTCCCCGCTTGTGTAAAATATATTGACAGTGCTGTATGTTACCCCCAATAGAATGAGTCACCACCGTGCATCCCTTGAACTGCATTTACTGCATTTATAGCGGTAACACGCACACACTTACGCGTAATGCCACGCAGTGCTACGCACGTCGATGTTCGTGCGCGCGCATCCGGAACGAAGTTAGTAACGAGGCACGCATGCCCTACGCGATACGAAAATCTAGAACATTTTTCCCGTATATCTGACACGTTTTCGAAGAACAGATATATGTATATGTATCTCGTATATATATATACCATTATATGTTTGAACGTATGTATATACATATATATATATGGGCCGTATTTTTCGAAAGCGCACGTGCGCCATCTATATCAGTAGGTATAACGTGTGTACAACCGTGTTTCAAGCTACTGTGTTCGCTTTTTTCGAAATGGAACCAATTAAAATTTGTTTAAAGCGTCGTTAATTGGTCGAATTTTGGTGGCCAGACGCACGAGTCGTATCGCCCTTCTTCAAATAAAATAGAAATATAATGGAAATGGAAATTAAAAAGGCGGAGATATTTTAAAAAGATAATTTTTTGTGCCACAGGACCTGTTTCAATATTTTTATTTCACTGTTACGAGGTTATTAAGCGGTGAAAATATATTTTTTTATAATAAATACATATTCTCATTAATGAGATTTTATTACTTAAACTATACTGATACTGATATCCAGAAATGTAGTTTTTATTGCCATATAAGACCTTAACAATAAAGGGCCCAGGATACTGCCTTGAGGAACAACCGACTGATTCAAAATCGGAGCAGGTATACTAGGCAAATATTAAAAAATTAAAAAAAAAAAAGAAGTATAAAATAAAATATACAGATACAGAACTGATTTTTCCGGAAAACTTTACCGCTACCCTAACAGGGGCAATTATATGTTGTTTGAAGAAAATTAAATTCTCAACGATACTATTATACTTGCCAGGTCGTACTTCACACTGCCGAGTAGCGTCACGAAAAACGTTTATTTCCTGTTTAATTTCATTTTGTTAAAAATCACGCAAATGATATTTTACATTGATTTAATATCGTTTAAACTTTTCAGTATCTCTATTTATATTTTTCTAATAGTGATTAATCATGAACATCTCTTGATGCTGTCAAATGTTAGTAAACGCTTAATCTCAGGGTCATGGGTTCGAGCCCCACGTTGGGCGCCACTTAAATATAGTAGACCCACACGGTGAGGGCTTCACAATAACTTGAGGCCACGTTGTTGACTTCTACTCATATTTTTGAAAATTCTAAATAAATAAAAATTCTCAGGTTTAAATTTTGGGTTCGGTGAGCTCTCTTAATCTCGGGGGTGTTCACGAGATTTTTTAAATACTGGGCAATATTAAATAAGTTAACCAACATAAATTCACTTCTCAAACACACTTTAACTTATACACATTTTTTTTATTATAATGACATAAGTATGGAAAATAATAATAACAAAACAATAATTGATTTAGATAAATAAGTAATATTAATTTGTTCGATTAAATATGAAAAACAATCTTAATTCTAATAAATAATTCTTAAAATTTAACAAACTTATTATTTGTGACCTCTGTTGTAACCTTAACAAAATCTAACCTTAAAATAGAAAAGTAACTTATCGGCCGTGTGATTGGTTTAATTAAATATAAATTCAAGGTCAACTGAAATATTTATATTATATATATATTATTTTTCTATGAACTTTAGAGTTAAAATCTCTTAAAGCGATTTTTATAATAATTAAATTAGTGAAAGAAAATAATTGAATGGATCAAAATGTAACAATTAAATGGATAGGAAATTCTAACCTTACTTCCTAGGATCGACCTATATCAGGAATTACAGCCGTGGAAAATGGTAAATCAGGATATATGGTGAAGATTGGTCAGTTCTAGTTCTTGGAAAAATAAATTAATGATTCATAATCGATTCAATATAAAACAATTTTTGATACAAATTTGTTGGCGTCCTTTTTAGAAGAAAGAAATACACAACCAGTTAACTCGTTGACGATCAAAAACATACTATCTAGTTATTCAAATTTTTCTCAAAAATTGATATCTAATCGAAGATTTCTATTGGCGAAAATAGAAAACAATTTTGATATTGACAACTTGAAGACATGAAAAAAAAAATACTTTCCTTAATGTAATTTATTTTTTAGTTCGCTTTCACTAATATAATCTTTTTACCTTACTAACATTATTTGATTGCAGATATCCCTTAACATAATATTTTACATTAATTAAAACGTTTGGTCTTCAAAATTTTTCTTGATGACATTTTCTGGTGAGTTCTTGGTTACTTAATTTCTACTGGAATGCCTAAATTATTGTCTAAATTTTACACAAATAATTAGCTTTATATTTCTCTTTAAAATTAATTAATGGGGGATTTTCTTTGCTCTCCAACTTGGTTTAACCTGTCTGATACTCGGTCCCTTGCTACAATATGACCGTCCTTGTCACATTGCACCTAATAACAGCTAGGTCTCCCCGAAGTCTTCCAGCTGATCTAAAGATTTAGTTTCTAACTAACCCCTCGTACAAGTATTATTAAAAAAAAATAGTACTGAAATTGTGTATACAATATGTACTAAGAAAAAGAAAAAAATGGAACATGTACTGATCTTACAAAGAGTATGGAAAAATTAGCTAAAGTAAAATACAAGAACAATATAAAAAACAGTTTGTAACTTGAAAACAAAAAGCAATCGGACCTATGTGTATAGGAACTTGTTTTGATATTGCTTAATCCTCGATCACATGTTGGTATGCATTGTCGTTTTTTTATATCACCCTGTATATTAGGTATATAGATTGTATATAGGTATTAAAAACGTTCCTGAATGACCAATGGAGGGCTAACGAATATTAATTATAAATAGAAGTGCTGATGAATATAAAGTTTGTCTCGGTTTGGTGAGCACCATTTGTATACCTTTATGTTTTACAACACCAATAAATTCATTTCCAAAAGCACCTCAACTTATTGAAATGACGACTACCCGACCCAAACTTCGCAGAAATTATCTAGAAAATGTTAACAACAAGGAATGTGAATATTCAAAAGAAACTTACACCTGAAATATGGCATTACAAGAATGAAACTCCTACTTCAACAGTAAACGCACTGATATGAAGACAGCAGCAATTATTATTATTATTTTAGAGATCTGCTTGAATATAACACTTATGTATACAGTAGAAAATAGTGGTCAATAAACAAGGAACATTCTTTTAGAATAAAACTAATAAAAGTAATCAATTACGGTAGCTTCATACAGATTTTCGTTAATTCAGTAGTGCCTGTAGCCCAACTATTGGCTTCAGATATAATTACACTACAAGTCAAAAGCAAGTATAGCTTTCAGTTGTTTAAGACTCATTTTTCATATACTATCGGACTTAGCTTTGAGCTGTTTTACAAACCAACCACCTTGTTTCCGTTTTCAAGTCCCCAAGTGGCCCATATCTACAGTAGGTACGTTACCAGCGCCCGAATTCAGAAATATAATCCTTCTGGTTGGCTGAATATCAAAACCGGTTTGTATGAGTTTTTTTAAATAGTCTATACTTTGTGCCATACTCTCGATGAATCATACATATATACCCTTTTGTTTGGTCTTCTAAATGTAAGAGTGAAACAAACAAGGTTTTGCAACAAAGTGCAATTTATAAATTTAAAAAAATGAAAAAATCTAATCCATAGTTGTGAAACATTCTCTGCCACAGAACGAAAGTTTATTAAGTTCAAGTTTTATGATTTTGTTAATCATATTTTTAGTTTTTATTTCATTCCAGTCAAGTAGGTACTATAGCATATTGTGATTGCAAATCTATTGAATCAGATACATTTATACTCTATAGTAATGATTTTACATTCTATCAAATGCGAAAGCCTCTCCAATAGGCAGAATTGTAAAAAGTGATAAAGGAGTTTAAAGGTAATGTGAAATAATGACACTAAGAAATTATAATCCAACACATACAATTTTTTGTATTTAAAACAAGCAATGTTCATCAGACAAACCATGTAAATCATTAATGTCTATACACACCTGATATTAATTCTAACGAATTAAAGCTCAAAGAATTCAAACTCGGCAAAGAAGCAAAGAAAAAAATAGAAACGAAAGAACGACGAATACAAAGTTAAAATATCGGGCACGAAAGTATAAACTTAATTTGTAATTTGTCCGAATCCGCCTCAGCGAAAGAAAAATTAGTGATTTCGTTAATTCCCCGGTTCGGTATCGATAAATTTTTGGGCGAGTAAATTCGCAGACTTCGTTAATTGCCGAGGCCGTATCTGGTGGCACCGACGCTGCCGCCAAAATTTACTATCCCAAGCGGCCATTTTATTTCAATTTTATTCAAATCAGTAACGGAACGGATTTACATCTACTTACGCTTTAGTAAGTAGTTTTAGATGAATCGCACGTAATATATTAGGTCTGAATGTGAGATATAATGAAATAGGTTAGTTAAATACGACCTACTTGCTTTTTTGTACGAATGCGAAATGAATGGTAATTTTAAGTTACATATTTTAACAATGAAATCGCCTAAAATAGAGTTTAGATGAACTTTAGTTCCTAAAAGCAAAGATACGATTTTGTTTGATTCTGAAGGCATCTCACACAATTGAAACTCCCCTAAAAGCGTAATTATCCCATTAGAAAATTGAAGTGGCGAGCTCTCGTTTCAATTAAACGAACTACATACTTCTTATCTTACTTAATTCCAACGTATTTAACTACAAAAGCAAATTGTAGACAATTAGTAATATTACTAAATACAAGCTGTTGCTTGAATGTAATCTTTAGAAAATGTCATTTGTTACAACAATCCATTAACGATTTAATTAAGGCGTACCTATGTGTCAGATCGTTGATTAATTTTTGTATATTTGATGCAGGAGTAGGTGTATCTAATTAACTGGGGCGATGCAACTGCAATCGGTCCAGATGCATGTATGTAATGTAATAGCAGGGACCCCGAATGCAATTGACGGTATGTGACAGGAGCAGATATAACATGAATAGGAATCAGAGGGTAAACTAGCGGCATGTTGATGAAATGCGAAATGAATAAGCAAATTGAATGCAATCTAAATGAAAATGAGAGGTGTTTAAAACAAAAACTGATCAAATGAAATAGATCACTGTTGGTTTTCGCTGAATATGTGTAATTTCAGCGATTAGAATCCCGTCACCAGTCACATACCTATCCACAGGAGCAAATGACAAATATGATTCAATGGTACATGTAATCCAGCTCTTCGTTTTATACATGAATTAATGTCAAAAATTATTGTCTAAATCAGTTTTAAGGATTGCATTTAAATCAAAAAAATTAGACTTACGAATAGCCTCCTTTGGTATATTTGAAAATAACCCCACTTTTTGCCCACGCGTAAGGAATCTGTCAAAATTTCCGCCATATTAGTGATCACGTGACATATGTCAGAATCAATACAGAATTAATACACGATTTGGAAAAACCTTGGTTAACCGTTCTTTGAATGGTCGGAAAATGTGCGGAAGTACTCCAGCATGCATAAAAATGATGCTGCCAATTCATTTAAAATGCATGCTGTCGTTGCATCGAGGTTATGGCAGGCGTGTTAGCACTACTTCCCATCATACCGCAAGGAAACGGGTTATGCGAATGTTCAAATAATTATAGCCACTTATAGCAGTGGAACGATACCGTATTATACATATGTTATAGTAACCTTACTCGACTATAGGTTTACACAGTTTGCTACGTTGTCGCTCTGCGCCCGTGTTCTGACAGTTATTTTTTAATGGCTACCGTATGTTTTGATTGCTAGTGTTGTCCTTGTATTATTGTAATTTTGTCTGCTTTTTTGTCAATCGTATAAAATCTGAACAAACTTGTCTAAATATGTGGGACAAAGCATTAGTGCTGTCACATCTGAGCAATGGGAAATTCCATCAGACATGTGAAAACCGGTATAAAAAAATGGTGGGATCGTGAAATCGCTTTTGACAGAAAGGAGGTGTTGCACCACTGATTATGGATGTTAACCGGGACTCTTCTGATTCTGAATTTCCAAGTGTAAAGTATCATTTTTAATTCCCTAACTGTTTTTTAAGTTTTATAATGGTTCATTGTATCTGAGACTTTTGACGTGTGACTTAGTATTTAAACACTTTGTATTCTTTCTGTTCTTCTTAATAAGGGTAAAGCTGGTTATTCTTTCTGTTCTAATTGTTGCTTTTCTTACATGTGTACGTTGACAGCTAAAAATGTGTATACTCCTACATATGTAGTTTTTGTATATTTATTTTTAATACATATATTAAAGTTCTAATAAATCGAATAACTTGAATGAATGCCTGTAAACTTAGCAAAATAAAATCTTCGATAATAGTATTTCTAGGACTCCAAGTTCAATAATTTATAATTACAATGCATTCATAAACCATAATTGTTTCCTTATATGTATAATTCACATGGAGATTCTATAATATGAGAGAGATAATGTATACAATTGAACCGTCTCAAGCGTCTTAACCCTAAATATCTGATATGACAGATGATCACCAGATGATCATGTAAACAATAACCACTTGGCAACGATGTAGGATTACAATGTCATCAATATCAATGACGAAAGTCCACTGCTAAATTATTTCACCCAATTGAATTTCTTTGTGTGGATGATTTTCTTCTAAGCTTGCGTTTTATATTCTCGACATTGTTAATTGTTAACTCTACATTTTTCTTATCAAAACAATGTGTGGCTAGAGCCTAACATGGAATACCTAAACGTTCCAAATATGGAATATATTTAATATTAGGATCAATGCAAAAAATACAAATATTCTTTTTGCGGAAAGAAAAAATCACAGAACACGAATAAAAAAGAAAGCTACGGAACGATGAATGGAAGGAAGCAAATTGGAATTTAAAAGCAGCTAAAGTATTCCAGGTTCCTAGAACTACATTATTTCGGTTATGTCAAAGAAAGAGTAGATACACCTGAACAAATTTCAAAGACCAAATTAGGGAGAGCGCTTGTGTTTTCACGAGAATTAGAAAATGAGCTTATTAGAAATGGACAGGAGTAATTTTGGATTAACAAGAATGGACGTTGGCAGATTGGCATGTCAGTTAGCAATTTCAAACAGCATTGAGCACAATCCATGTTTCATAATTTGTTTTGATTTCTTAGTTCCTATATTTCTGATATGTTTACAATACTGCGCGTCTAAAAATAAATAATTTGTTTCTGCATATTTTGTTTATCTAAAGAGGTATTCCGTATTAGATTCACTTGTTCGTCAATCAGAAATATACAACTATTTATTTACATAATTCATTTTTTGAGAAATATAATTCATTATAAATTCAACAATCTTTTAGGGTACCTTCAGTGAAAGGTTTTGACAAGTAACAAAGCATTTTTGAAAATTATAAAAAAATTGATCAAAACACAAAATGGTATTCCATATGTGGTTAGTTTACTCTATTGGCCCCACTATTCAGAGTAAAATGTGCCACTTCGGTATATCGGCTAATTACTGGGGTTCAAGTTATATCTGAATCATTACTTGCTAAGAAAAATCGTACCCTGTAGCAAAATTGGCCTTCTTTAATTGAAACAACATTGTTAGAATTTTGCGTTAAATTTTTTAACCCGTGGTATACGGCACTTGAGACCTCTACTTGGATATCAGTAATTCCAAGTCTTCCTGATCTTAGTAGGTCAATTACAGCCTCTGTTCTTCAAATTTTAGTATCAAATTGTGGTACGTTTTCATATGACAGGGCTCAGCGGCGTTTCGCATAAATACAGTAAAAATAATTGCTTAAGCAATTAGATTTAGTTTATTTTTTGTTATGAAGATGGAATTCCAAAAGCTTCTTTCTTCACAATTGCATCAGCGTTATTTCTTGTAAAATTCAACATCATTGTCAGCCTTGCTATAAAGGTCTATAAGGTGTAAATTGCATTGATAAACACTGTGATGATTAGCCAATGTCATGAACAGAAAATAAATACTCATATCACATATTTTGCAACACAAGTAATGTGGATAAAAGATACTAACACCCCACTAAAATAAATTGTCAAGTATAGAGCTCTTTTTCTGATTAGTTTTGGGAAGAATGATCCAAATGAGATGCAAGTTTTAGTTGCGTCAGATATTGTACTTCCCAAATAACTAGATGTCATAGCGTTACAGATATTTTGAAGAATTTTATAAATTTATTTTTTAAATTCACATCGTGCCGAGTCTGCGATTTTTTTAGTACCTACTATAATCAAATCTTGCAATTATCTACGCTGAATAGCGCTAAAAATATATCCAAATACTATCCCAATAGTTATCAAACGTACTTTAAACGATCGATTCATTCAATCAAACAAATTAATGTTACATGTTTTGAAAATTTACGTTAGTGGCGTATTAAGGTTTCCGGAAAAGTTTTTTTTTCTTACATAAGAAATATTTTTATATGAGAAACACCCTACTTATTTGTGATAAATATTTAACCTGACAGTCTGCAATAAATTGTCTTTTTGACAATATGATTATTGCTTTATTAATCAATATGCGCAAGACATGTATTGTAGATTGTATATGTATGTATTTTGAGAACATGAACAAGTTTCTTCAACTGTTTGAGATTAGTATTCAATATAACTTCAACACGAATGAAATTTATGTTATCGGTAAAGATAAACGGCATCGCCAAATCTCGAGAGTAAAGCCGATAAAAAATGAGACAAGATGCTATATTGCTCCTGGTCCCATAAATCGTTTGAAATGTTCTCTCACTAAATATATTTGTCTGTATCCATTGCAGAAATCAAAAACATTTTCACTTTAATACATACAGAACATTATATAAAAATACAATAATAAATCTGGTACTAAATTCTAGAAATGGATATTAGTCATCATCCAATACCACTCTTTTGAAAGAAATAATAAAATATATATTTATCTCGACATAACTTACATTAAGTTATTTTCTTTTGTTTTTAAGTTATAGTCAAAAATTGAGTTTTTTTGCTGCTTAATCAAAATCTCACCAAGACAAGGAAATGATTTTATTATTATATTGAGGAGCGTTTATGGGTAGAATCAAGTCATCAAGTCAACTCTATAAGTACCTTACCTACGCAGAGAAATTCTTTTTCATATTGTCGCATTTAGGTCGAATAATTATCGTCAAATATTTCTGGAGGCTGCGGAAACGATTTATGATGAAATCTTGGGAAAGGTTATGCAATTCCTCTAGAGAAGCAATTTTCTATTTGGTCAAGTTACAAGAAGCAGGATTTTGTTTTCGTCATTAGAAATTATCTCGAAGATAGACATCGAAACAAATTAAATCCCAAAGAACTAATCTACCTACAATTTAATAATCTTAAAACAAAAGATTTTGATTTACAGCACTTTTAGTTCTTTTTCAGAAAGGGTCAAGTGTATTTCAGAATTTGCGAAATCTATTTCAGTTTTATCGATTTGATTTCAAAATGTCTGTAATACATATTCGCTAATTCAATTCCAGAACATGTCATTTCTAATTCAGATTTGTTACTTTAACTTCAGAATTATTCCTATATTCGACTGCGTCATAGTGGCTACTTTACTATAGATATACTCTGTTTTTTAATAACGGGAGTGAATTGAATATAGCCCGCCAAAATATAGGCTTACGATTGGTATGTTGCTGGTCATGTTTACACAGCAAAAATTCGGTATTTTAGCGACGCCATATTGTAGACACAGCTGAGTGAGTAAATGCATATTTGGTTAAATATTTTTCTATTATCTTTTTGTGTTTCTACTACTTTTAAAGATGAAAATCATAAACCATTTGCTTATAAAAATGGATCAACAGCTTAATACAAGTAGACTATAAACATAACCAGAGAAAACGTACTATTTTAGAGGGTGGACATATGTATAGCAAAAGCTAAGTTAGCTAGTTCTACTGAACATATACAAGAAAATAGTAATTCTAAAATAAAGAAAATACAGATAACACAGCAAATTTCAAACCCTTTAGGTAATATAAATACATACATATGTAAGTATTCGTAAATATGTATATTTATATTTAACAATAATAACGGTTCGACAAGTGTTTACCATATTATTGGTGAATATAAAGCTAGAGGACTAATTTCACCATCATTAAAATGAGTTGGACAAAAGCGCTGCTACCTACACTTGATGATAGTATTAAATACATGATAAGAAGAATCATACTTAAAGAAAATAAGGGAAGATCAAAATATACCTCCAATTAGTCGGTCAACCTTGTATAAATTAATGAAGATGATTAATTTTAAGTAAGTTTGGATACTTATTATTTAAGTGTTTTATATAATACAGAATTTGTATTTACAGATATTTAAAACGTAATCGAAAAAGTTTACTGCTCGAAGGTGATGACATTGTTTTGTGAAGACGAAAACATTTATCTTCAATATCAAAATATAAAAATGAGCAACGCCCAATTTATTATTTAGACGAAATATGGCTGAATTAAGGGCACACAAGAGCAAAAGTGTGGGTAGATGTTAATGTTACAACTCGCAGACAAGCATTTAAAGATGGTGCAACTATTGGTCTCAAAAATCCTGCTGGTAAAGGAAGACGCTTAATTATTTTACATATTGGTTCTAAAAACGGTTTTGTCGACGATGGGTTACTACTATTTGAACGAAGAAAAACAGTCGATTACGGCGATGAAATGGATGCATATGTTTTTAAGAGTGGTTCAATAATATTTTGAAGAAATCTCCTAATAATAGTGTTATTGTAGTGGATAATGCATCTTACCATAGCAGAAAAAGGGAAAGATACCAACAACTTAAACACAAGAGCGGAAATGCAAGAGTGGTTACTTCAAAAACAAATACCGTTTAATCCCTTCATGGTGCGATTAGAGTTGTTGGAAATAATAAATCATCACAAAGAAGGTTACCATGTATATGCAGTGGACGAAATCGCAAAACAGAGTATTAATATTGTACTTAAACTATCATCTTACCATTGTGAATTGAATCCTACTGAATTAGTTTAGGCACAAATAAAAAAAATGAAGTAGCTGCAAAAAATAAAAGCTTCAAATTAGCTGAAGTAAAAGACCTTTTGTTAGCCACTATTACAAATGTAACCTCAGAAACGTGGAGAAAATGCGTAGAACGTGATTAAATATGAAGGTAAAATATGTAAGTTAGATGGCTTAATAGATGATGTGGTGGAAATGATGACACAAGCGACAGTGATATGGAAACTGATAGTGATTCTGTTGAAGAACTGTAGAATTATGTATTTAAAATATAATACCACTACCAGCTAGTGCTTCTTTCGATTGTAATTTATAATAGTACCTAAGTAACATCAATTTTAGATTTCTAAAACGCAAATTTTATGTTAATATATTTGATGTACTACAAATATGTATAATGCAAATAATAAAATACATATTAAAATTATTGTACACTTATTTTACTCCCCTTAATAAACAACGAGTATAGCCAGAAACTATCACTATTTACATATATGCCAGCTAAAAAATTGCAATATGTCAGTGTCAAATAACTTTCAGAGGCAACTTAAAGGTTTTCTTAAAATTCAAGGCCTTCTTAAATTAAACGAAGGAATCCTTAAATTCAATTCAAAAATTAGAATTATAAACTGAATCTAAAAAATTAAAATAAATTGACAAATCTGAATTACACTTCGAAAGGTGTAGATCTTATAGTATTAAACAGATTCACCCTGGCGCAAAACATCCCGTATATACCTACGGTGTTTGTTTTGTTTATTGTCATTAATTATTTAATTTGTCCGGAATAGGTTAGGGCCGGTTCGACCCCAACGGGTGGCAAAAGACCGACTCAAGCTCCTCCATAATCACCGCAAATTTTATCTCACGTTATACGTCCCCCGGCAATGACCAGACTAAAGATCCAACCCCTGACCTCGGGGTTAAATTTCCCTACCTACTTTATTAGTTGACCGCAGAATACCCGAGCCACTGAAAACGCTTGCTTTTTGGCGTTATTATATTCACACATGGATAAGTATGTAGGTACATGTAATCTGCGGAAGAACAGCGGAGTTGATTTGAAATCTGTATTGTGGCTTAATTTAGTAAATTGGTTAAACAATTAAAGTAATTTTGTGTTAGAACGTGTTTTGGGGAGTTAATGACTCTAATTTAGTGAATAAAATAGAAAATAGTTGCGAGAATATTTAACGAATGCGACCTTTTAAAACTCTATATAATTTTAATACAAAATTAAATTAAAAAATATTTTTTAATTATTATATTAAATTATATTAATTAATAAAATTTTATTAATGTTTTATTTAAAACCACTACCAACATTAAAAAAAACAATCAAACTTATCGGCATATCCGACAGGAAATAAAAGCATAACGGTAGCGTAACCGAAATCGAAAGCTCGACATTGCAAAATCCGCCGATCTATATTCTAGTTGTCTATAAACAATGTTCGGCACACAGTGAAACCGGGGCCCTTCGATTAATGAAAGGGAAACCGTTTTGGGAAAAACCGGGCACATCACAAACTCGAAGCCGAGAGAGTGTATAGCGTTTTCACTTTCAGTTTCGACGGGGAAAAGCGGTTTTCCCGCTGACTCCGACACATTAAATTCCATGTTCCGATTTGTATATGCGCGCGAAACATTTTTAAAGCTTGTTTATTTATTACTTAAACACTTTGTGATAACTTAATTGAATAAATTAAATAAAAATTTGTAATAATTCCACACGCAAGGAAACTAATTTGAAAAAATTGGTAAAATAAAGTAAATATTTATAAAAATTATTACCGTGTTTTTTTGTGTTTTTGCGAGCTTAAATACCCAAAAAAGTTTTCACATCAATTGCTGTAGTCGTATCGGATCCAATGATGGTCTGGTGCGGCCTTCTTGGTGGTGGTGGTTTTGTGAGAAATGAAAAAACGTGCACACTAACCATGTGTAAAATAAAAAAACACGAACATCAACACGCGCATAAAGTGTTATAGCGACTGACGCCGTACGCATTGAAGTTTCTTTTCTGTGCATCCGCGTTTCAGCTGCGAAGCTTTGCGCCAATCAGCAACTTGCCTCGCGTAGCTTTTGCCGTTCAGTCCTCTCTCGGGGTGGCAGTAGTAGGGAGCCATTTCGAATTGCAGAACTATAACACGCACACGTCTACACGCACTCACACATTTATATTATTTCACACACACACACACACATATAGGAGCAGGGCAGCCAGCACAGACGCACGAATACTCTACGGATACTATAAAGTCTTCTATACGGCGTATACACCAACAAGGGTGTTGTGGATGTCTGCATGTGTGTAACAGTATTAGGTGTAATAAGGTACAGTACTACCTAGCGCGATTACCGCATCCAGCTACTGTGCGTTCACTAATGATGTCTACGTAATATTCTGTGTGTATGTCGTTTCGTTTTTGTTTAGCAAGCTTTTGATGCTTTTTTGCGTAGCAAGTTTAAAGGATCATTTAATTTTATCAGATGCGGCTATGCGTTGTATCAACTTGGCGTGTTAAAGATCGTTAAGAAGGAAAATATGCATTTACCGCCCTATGTTTATCAATAATTCAGGAATCGAAATTGTCATAAATTGATTGGTAAGATTTTATCGGATCAAGACAACGGTAGAATCATAGAATATAAATAGCTACAATTATTAACCTCTCAGTTAGGTTTCATGTTTTTATTGTAAACTCGTTTCACGTTTAGCATCTTCTCCAGCATTTAGTTTGTTTTAGTTCTAACGGTTTGGTGTGCATATAATCTAAGCTCGTTTGTAATACATCAAAACTATTTTGGAAAAAAATTCATTGGAGTAAAATCCATGAATAAAATCAACTATTCTGGAATTAAAATTCAAAACATTCCTATTACCTCCTTGTGTCTCAGGATCAGATATTTTTCGAAATGTGAAGAATAAATGTAATATGTCAGTTAAGAAACTCATCTAGACGAATCATTTTTTCAAAACTTTAGTGCACCACTCCCTCCTAAAATCGTGAAACCAAAACATATACAATATGTCGCACTCTAGACGGCACCACCTCAGTATTTTGTTAATATATTATCGATTTAAAAAATGTTTTGTTTCTGATCATACCTCTTACTAAACTGCAATTTTTTTTTCACAGTAAAATGCTACTGCGACTTAAAATATTATATGTTATTATATTAAAAACAAAAAATCCTGAAAATTCGAAAAAAATTCGGAAAATTCGAAAAATTATTTTACAAGTTTGCCATTATTTTAGTTTTATTAATTGAATTCGGTAGAATAATAAAAAAACAATGCTTGTTTGCTTAAATAGTATTTTCAACTAAATCATCATTAGGACTGATATATTTTTCTATTCGTCTTCTAATATCCGTAAGCTTGAGGAAAAATTTTTTGTTTTTAATAAAATTTTAGATGTAGCTTGTTTAACGGATCTCAACAACTTTTATGAACAGAATTTTTTTATAAAATAATCCCTAATATGACTTCTTCAGTTTTACAGTTTATTTTAAATTGCAGTAAGCTAGCGCTTTACTGTGTTTGGAAAAGTAACATGCTCTAAAATTACAGTCGGGGGGACACTTTAGGTGTCCCGCAGGGCTCTGTTTTGGGTCCTGTACTATTTTTACGATTTAAGTATTAATATTTTGGATGCTTTTCTGGTCATGTACGCAGATGATAACACGTTTCTCATTTCTGATGAGATTGAAAATAATTTGATATAATGAGGGTTTCCGGGTGTTGACCGTGTCATGGTAGTAAAATATACAGGGTGTCCTGGAAAATGAGGGAAGTCTCTTGGATTCAGATAGAACATTAAAAAATAAGATTATAAGTTCCCATATTTTTTTTCCTAGCGGCTCTCGCCACGGAGGTACGGCCTCCTAAAAGACGTCACTGAAAAACAATTTTTCTTGAATAACTTTTAAACTACTTGATATAATTTAATGAAAATTTAATATGATAAACAGTAGTAAGGACCTCTTAAAATACTGCCCTTGAAACATAATTAGCTTGTTTAGTTTGCCAGAGCCGTACTAAGTTGTACATTTTAATGCTTACATTTTTAACACCCTGTATGGTAAGGAGTTAAAAAAAATAAATTTGGATACCCAGAACATTAAGCTAAAGAAAAGACACTCTTATTCAGTGTCGATAAAATTAACCGTTTTCGAGAAAAAAAAGAATAAAGGAATTAATGTTTTATTTTTATTAATTATCTCTAAATAGCGTACTTAGGTTCAATATTTCCAAGCTTTAGGAATTCAGGATTAAAAATAATTTAAGTGGTCCCGTACAGCAACGCTAAAATGAGGTGAGGCTTCATCATGCATAAAATACATAGTGAATTCAGGATTAAAAATAATTTAGTGTTTAATTTTCGTGTACATTATTTTTTCGGTTGTTTTTTAATAATTTCAAGAAAAACATGGTTTACATTTTCTAAAAATAATTTTTGTTGGTGCCTCTCAGAGACAAAACTGCATTTTTAAGAATCTTTGAATTAAATAACCTAAACTAAAACTTTTCTGTTCCTTGAATGACTTTCGTATCAAACATTGTTGCAGACAAAAAAAGTTAAGATATTATGGTTCTTTTTAATAAATAAAATTTTCTCGAAAATGGTTCATTTTATCGACACTGAATAAGAGTACCTTTTCTTTTTTAATGTTCAAGGTATCCAAATTTATTTTTGTTAACTCCTTACCATACAGGGTGTAAAAAATGTAAGCATTAAAATGTTCAACCTAGTACACCCCTGGTAAACTAAACAAGCTAACTATGTTTTAAGGGCAGTATTTTAAGAGGTCCTTACTACTGTTTATCATATTAAATTTTCATTAAATTATATTAAGTAGTTTAAAAGTTAACACGCTAGAGGCGAAAACCTCTAGCGTGGTTGACACGTCGAGGTACCTAGTTTACCTCTTTGCTCCTGAAGAAGCCGCTTACATTAGTGGCGAAACGTCGAGTTTATGGTATATCTTGTGCATTTTATTTTTATTTTGTACTGTATATATTTTACTACCATGACACGGTCAACACCCCGAAACCCTCATTATAGAGACTCGGGCCGTGGAAGCCTTCGATATCATGAAAATAATTTGAGTTTAAAGTGTCAATCGGCACTGAATTCGATGAGCGATTAGTGCAGCAAAAATTTGTTGCATTTGAATGCAGCAAAAACTCAGGTGGTTCGCTTTCACAATAGACAGAAGAACTGTAATAGTATAGGACTGACAGTGGGTCCTCAAGTGTTGAATAACATTGACAGTTGTCAGTTTCTGGGTTTAACTTTAGACAAACATTTGAATTGGAAATGTCATTGTGGTACATTGGTCACTAAACTACATTCAATTTGCTATTTATTTAGAAATTTAAAACGTGTAATGATCTTAGGTCAGTTAATTGCAATTTATCATGCCTTAGTAGGCTCTAGATTTGCCTATGGAATTTGTCTATGGGGTGTATCTACTGGGTCAAATCAAGTTTTTATTGCTCAAAAACGGAGAATTAAGGTTATTGCTGGTGTTTCGGCTTTTTCACACTGTCGGGATTAGTTTAGGAAATTTCGTGCTTGAGTCTGACTGGTCCTTTTGTCTATCAGTTGTCGATATATATTTTCACCAATAAGTGCCAGTTTAATTTAATTGTGGATATTCACAATATTACAACCAGGCAAAAAAAATATTTTTTTTGTACCATATGGAAGATGCGACACCGTACGTAGTTCCCCGAATTATATACATAGGTTTAAAAATTTTTAACGAACTCCCTATAGAAATACGTACCTATAAGGCTTTAAATAATTTCAAATCAAAATTGAAGGATTATCTGGTTGATCGCGCCTATATACGGTCGAGGAACTAGTGGCGGTCTGATTTTGTGTTTTTGTTTAATTCTAATTGTAATTTTGTTTTGACGACGACTATTTTAATAGTATAATTTTAACCTGTTGTGATGTCCCTTTTACATTAATGTTATTAGTTGTATTATTACTGTTATTACTATATTTAGTATGATTATACCTTGACTATGCTGATACCATTTTAGTTTGGTCATAACAAATAAAATCAATATGAATATGAATATGAAGATGATCAGAAATAATAAACAATTAAATCGACAATATATAAAAAAATACTGGGATGGTGTCGTCTAGAGTGAGACACACTGTATATGCATATCATTGTCGTAAAATAAAGAAAATGTATTTATTACACAATCTTATGGTATATCATGAGATTGTACAATGTCGTAATTCAAAAGGTTGCCTCATTGGAGACGGCCATGCAGTTTTCTACTAATTTGCAGCTCAATTCCACGCTTCATGCTTTCAAAGCCATTTATCAACGTGACTTTGGTTCCTCTCTTTGTAGGATGATTATTCTCAACATATGGAAAAAATAGAATAATCTGAAATTGTCACACTTGGAGATCTTACAAATAAAGATTTTTGGCCTGATTTTTGGACTGACACATTGGTGAGCTGGAAATATCTTACTTAAGTTCATGACAATAAAGTTCATTGATAACCAGCTATAATAATTCATTTTACGCCCAAGAATTCACTTCAACTTTTGAAGTTTCACATTTACACCAAAAACTGGGGAGGACAGTTTTTGAAGACGTGGTATGGTGAAACAGCTTGCTACTGCAATTGCAGAACAATGCTATCTATCATCTTATTCGTTTTGAAGTGTAAACTGTCTAGTGTACTCCTTTATTTTTCAATCCCACATGTTTCGAAATGTTTATTTATTATTACAAGCAGTGACTGTAGAAGCTTCAAAAGGCGTATGCTGATGCATCCTTGGTATTTAGAAACAACTCCATGGTTCTTCCTTGTATTACAGTGTAGTTACTGTAGTTCGCTAGCCCTTGAGCAGCTCCTGTCCTAAAATGCAGCAACAGAATTCCCTCACTTTGATTAACTTTTTTATAATGCAACGAATATGCGGTACTACCATTCACCATTTCTTTGAGCTACTATCTAAAGTCGGGTATCTATCCAGAAGTATATCCCATTGATTATGTGAGGACAATCTATATCTTTTGGAATATCGCCCTTTTCAAGATTCAGAGCAATAAATTCTCTGTCATCAAAATTAGAGAAAAAATACATCACAACTTAGAAAATGATAAATCCATATTTAATATCCTACAATCATATTAAATGGTAGTCCTAATCTATTCTGCTCAACTCATGCCTGTGGGATTTTCAGTATTTAATTTTTCTAGAAGAGGTACAGGCATAAAATAATTCTCAAGATGCGCCACTCTATGCTTGCTCCAATAATTCTGATTTAATGTCAAAACTACTCTCTTGTCTAATCCAAACTAACTGAAATTTCTCTTCGTCATTTTTGCTTTAGTAACCTTCAAACTGCTTGATATCGCTTTCAATTGACGGCACCCCAAAGTTCATAAACTCTTTTTATGAGTTTTTGTCTACTAACTAAAAGTGCTCTGATTCTATTCCCTAAAGAGCCAAAGTTTTCGTGCAGAGCTTTCTCAAAACGCGACATCGCTTGTTTAACTTTTGTACGGTCATATCCTAAAACTCTTAAAAGTCAAAATATGTATGTATATCTTGCAGTCAACGTAATGACCGTCTTTTGAGTTAGGTACCATTGTTATCGTCACAGATATTTTTGTCAACTTCTAATTTTTGTCATACAGAGGATTCTTTCCCGCGGAGGAAAGTTGACTAAGATTCATTTGGTCCTCTCCTACTTTCCTCAGCTTTTCACCAAACACATGTTCGTGTTTGTTATCCAGAAGACCACCTTCTTCTTCTAGTAAACTAGCTAGCACCTTTTTCAATTATTACGGATTTAAAACCTCGTTCTGCATATTGACAACTACTTTCTCACACAACATTAACAACTGATTACTCAAATTCAGGCCATCGGTAGTAATAACCTATTGTTTATCACATACATGTCTTTCCAAGTATGTACTTTATAGTCCTGTCGAGATAACAGCATCGTAACCGGTATTTCGTAATTTCATGAGAAACATAAACCCTGGAACGTCTAAATCCCATTAGGGCACAAAAGCTTGCTTGTTGTTTAATGCTTTCTTCAAATCGAAGCTTTAATAAATATTTATTTAAATACTGGTAGCTTAAAGTAAATAACAAACATTTCAACGAAATTTGATCAAGAACTATAAGCGCAGGAGATGTAGTGGATATTTTAGAATATCATTTATTATTGGCAATTTCCATCACTTTTCAAGTTCTATACTTAACAGTGAATTGGTCTGGGTCTGTAAATTCTATTACAATTACCAAATCATTATAATACCATACCCTATCTGACATGTCACATAATTTTCTGTAGCAACTTCTGTAATTCATTTTTCAATGTGCTTTAGAGAATCTAAATCCATTTTCAACGTGGTCAGAAATCAGCAGAGTGGAGAATCTTTAGAAAGCTCTTGAAGGAGCTGGCACCTTTATTATCGTAACATGAGCCAAAATTGTGTAATCTATCTTATGACATATTTGTACCAAATTACATATGTACATACATCTATTTTTCTTTTGTGGCGCCTGCCTTCATAATAAAAAGAGATGCATGCAACTCCTTCGCCGAAATAAATGGCTGTTATTATCGATACAACAACAACAGTTCTGATGTTTAATTATAACATAGAGCGCAATATGCTTGCTATTGTTACACTTATTTGAAGGATGCAGTATAACATTGTTTTCGATATGTTCCAAAACTAGTAACTACATACATAGTGGATTTTATATGAATCTAACGCTGAATGTGCAGTTGGTGCGTTCACTTTCGTGGAAAAGCAATCGATAATTGAATTCCCATGATTCACTCACTTAATATTAATGCGTGCATCATAACTCCATCTGTAACTCTTGTCTGATTTTCTGATTTTATGTGCGCACTTTCATGTTTATTCTCTAAGAGTATTGTGCTGGTTTACTTAGTATTTATCTTGTTTAAAATAGACAACAACTAGATTTGGTTTAATATAATAAAATAATGCATATCCTACATACTAAATTCATTTCAAATAGGAGTATATGGTACATATTATCTACATATACGTACTAACAATATTTACCGTGAAACAGAGAAGTTAGAGCGCGTATTCGTAGTGAGTATCTCTCGAATATTTAATAAGGCACTTTTCGAAATAAACTCCGAAACGCAAAGGTGAAACAGCCTCGAACTGAATATTTACTCAGTCGCAATGAAGAAAACGTTTTAAA
>SMLS01073180.1:0-61518 GCA_004785975.1 Popillia japonica | reverse complement strand
CCTTCTCGAACGATGTTTTGCGGATTGTCGGCGGAATAGAGTCTATAGTTTTGACTTTATATCTGTCCATAAAATACGAGATAACCATTGTGGTTCAATTACAATCTGAGCAATAGTCGTCAAATCTATCTTCTTTAATTCTAACATCTAACATCCTTAGAATTTTGCGTAAAATTTTCCAAATCGTGGTATATAGCGCCTGCAAATATTATGATATCGCATTTGCACTTCTGATTGCTATTAGATTACCTCTCACTATATCCTGATTTTCATGAAGAACCATTGCAATTTGGAAGTCAATGATTCTTGGTTTTCCTGAAGTTGGTAGATCAATTACAGTCCCTGTTTCTTCAATTTTTTTTTCTAATCTGCGTTCTTTAATTCAAGCAGCATTTTTAGTTTATATGGATACATTTTTAAAATATTGCGTAAAATTTTTCAAACCGTGGTATACAGCATTTGCAATTCTTTGGATATCGTATTTGCAGTACTGATTGGTAGTGGATTAGCCGTGGCTATGTCTTGATTTCCATGAACAACCTTTGCAACTTGGACATTACTAATTCTTAGTCTTCCTGATCTTTCAAATGTTTGTATCAAATTGGGATACGCTTTTATTTGACAGGGCGTCGCTCTCAAACCCGTTCTCGTGCAAAATTTTCGTAATCCAGTGGTGTAATTTCTGCCGCATTAATAGTAACACTGAATGAAACCAAACATCCACAGTTTGAATCGATTGAATTTTAAGTTAGGTACCTTGAGTTTTAATTTCACAATAAAACTCCAAATTGAATGATTTTGTTTTGGCAGTCGTGTCAACCATTGCAATGACGACGCTTTTGTTTTTCATACATACAGTAAAATACCATTCCTTAAGTTATTAGATTTCGTTTATTATTTGTTATTATAAGTTAAAATATACCTCTTACTTTATGATAACCTTGTAGATTCAAGATCCATTTAACGTATCACATATCAATGGATCATTGCAGGATTTCTGGCTAAGTTGTGCCATAAATGAATGTATGTAACGTGTGATGTATTTAAATGTATTTAGTGATACTTTTCGCCTTATTCTTTGTATTGGAATTTTGAAGGAATACTTGTGCAAACAGAAAGTTTAAATTATTAATACTTGCGTCAAAGCATTATTCTTGTAGCGATAAAAATGTTTTGTCGGGAATTTTATACCTGCAATGTATTGCAACAAATAATTATTTCCTTTGGCAAAGCCATTGATGCTCCATGTATGCATATTAATTTTCGATTATAAACTAGAAGCTAGTCAAATATTGGCGTGGCGAAGCGGTAGTTGTTGTATTCAGTATGCTTCTGGTACTGCTAGTTAATGATTATTGAAAGCGTACTATAGGAGTTTCCATCACCAACGTCGACCCGATGACAGAGGTTACCAAGATAACTTCAGAAAATGTACCTGCTGCTGAAAAAGCTGAAAAAGAAACCGTCAAAGTAAATGATACGGTTAGTAAAGTGCCTAAATGTTCGGTATCGCCCTGTATCCTAACGAATGGCACGTCCGAAATAACTGTAAGACGTAGTATGCGTATTCGGAAACCACCAAAAATTGGATTTGTAGTTTTATTTAAGTGAAGAGGAGAATATTGTATATGTCAATAGTTTAAAATATCTGTTAGTTAGAGATAAGATATTTGTAAGTATACCTTGGCGACCCTAGACAAAGGCGCGTTAGTAGGTTTTTGTTTTTGTATTATTGATTAGATACCTACATAGTTAGTGACAGTTAATAAATACATATACACAAGAACCCCAAACGGTGTTTCATTAACAAAATACATAACACGTACCTTGCGTTGCAGGTAGCAATTTGTATTTATTAAATAAAATGTTAGTTTCCAAAGCGAATGCAGTTCCTCTAAAAATAAAATGAATTTATATGTAATTATTAACTAACTATAAAAAGAAATACAATTACATATGTAATTGCCAAAACAACTTTCTATAAACAAGAAGCGTATTGATAAAAAACTTCTTCAATTTTAATATCTACAAAAGAATTGTTTACTGCTATGTGGGAGACAACTAATATTAAAAAAGTCGCTTGAGAGATGAAATTATCTACCTTAAAAATTTAATAAATATATATTCATGTTATTTTTAGGCGCTGCACATGGCAAAGAGCGGGCTCCTGCATCATTAGCTTGACATGTCGCAGAAGCACAGGGAGAAAAAAAATCACCGTTAAATTCGCGTTTTCTCACTGCCGCAACTACCGCTGCCGTTTACATAGCCTTCTTTTGCTTCATTTTCGTCTTCCACTTCGTCTTATTTCTTCGTATCAGCCCGCTGGTGCTTCGAAGCGCGATCCGAAACCATGGCTGTTCTCGGTAAGAAAGATGTTAGTCATTTATCAAGAGGAAGAGGGTTTCCGGGGGTCTGGCGGAATCATTTTCTGCTAAGTGATATTTTCAGAGAGTGCTAATCAGTCTTATGTAACCGCCCTCTATCAATTACAAAATCAATCAGCTGAGTTTGGCAGCGTCACTTTTTCATTGTTGATGTCTTTTTCTTGCTTATTGGCTGTAGCTTCCGAGTTCGAACTTTCGTTTAGTCCTTGTAGCAGAAGAAGAAAGAAAACAAGTTGCCTAGAATAATGATGGTAGAACGAGATGGGAATGTGTTGTAAAGTTTGGCGTTGATTACATTTTACATCATTATTTTTTTCTCTGAAATATTGAATGCTTTTGAAGTTGTTCATTTAATTTCTCCATAACCAGGAACAGGAAATGATGTACTCTTCGTTAATTTGAGGTTGTCATAATCTCTTTCGTTTTTCAGTAATGACATAGCAAATAATTTGTGCATTAATACCTACCTCTTAATACTAATACAATATTAGCATTTCTAATAAGTAATTCTGTTAATTCTAATGTGAAAGAAAATATTATACATTGTTTATTTTTATTGCAATTGCCGTAACACTTGGTCTTAGAGAATAGACGGAAATTGTTTTTTAAGTATTATTTAATATGTACTTTGTTTCACTCTACGCCAAAAGTATGCCGATGCTGACCAGCCAAGAAAATTATACGCCTTATTAATTTTGTAATTTACTATGCGTATTCCTTAATAAAATAGTTTTTTCTTATAATATTAATAATACGTTAAGATGAAACTAACCGTCAATATTTATTTTTATTGGTATTTTGGCCATTATGTGGAAAATTCCAAATCTCTGCTTCGACAGGCATCTCCAGACGTGGACCTTTACAGGATACTTAACAGTCTGCGTGATGAGTGTTTTGGCTTGAGCGAACCCGACATGCCCGAAAAGAAGATTCATCAGAAAAAATTACATTGTTCAATGAGCGTTCTAGATTTTCGTTTGCCCAAGCAGGTCTGTTTTGTAGACGATTTTGTGACAGAAACGGTTTCTTTCTTGTGCTGTAAAATTTGACATCATGACCTAGTAAACATCTTGTTATGGTATCACGTAACACTATTACACCTATTTTACGTAAGTGTTTGTCCGTCACGTAACGATAAACGGGTTTTCTTTCCAAATATCCCTAAAATTATTCTATTCTCAATGTTCATGGTTGTTTGTGCAAAGCCACGATCTGCCAGCTCATCCACGATTTACACATCGGAATAACGTTCTACCTACTTACCTACAAATGCCTTAGACCTTTTCATGTACTTAGCAGCCGCTTGGTAAAACATTTTTGGTCCTTTCGTATGCAAATATAGAAACAACCCTTCATAACGTAATATGCAAAATCAAAAATCTAAATTGTAGATTTTCAACGTTTTAATTTCCTGGCAGCATATTAATTATAGTAATACTATTAATTAATTACGTCCCAAGTATAAAGGCCACTTTACACCATGCTAGGATTCATACTTTTTCTATACTATTTTTTAGAAACTAGAAAAAATAGTCAGAAAAAGTATCATGTAAAAGTTACACCAAACTATATTAGATGCTATACTATGTTAAAAACTAGATCCTGTCCTATTTTTGTTGACCAATATCGGAAAATAAATACAAGGTCAGTATATTATTGGAAACGAAGGTAGAGTGGTCAAGTTGGTAGAACTTAAAAGCTGTTTAGTAGCGCCATCACATATTGATTTGTTTTACTCTCACCTAAAAAAGTATTTAGAGAACCCTACAATAGAATCTAGTATAGAGAAAGTATAAATCTAGCATGGTGTAAAGTGACCTTAACACTACAAAATGTTGATAGCTTGTCTTCATCTTCTACTGCTACTTAAAGATAATGCAGCAATTTCTAACATTTTTCTTTTGCTAACATTTTCCATATATTTTATTCGCCGCAGTCATTATCGAAAAATAGCTACAAATCTTTCATATTTAAGATTTTTGTAATATATGTGCTGCAAATAAGAAATCTCCCCCAATTACTCTTGATTTGACTCAATAATAAACGTAATCGAAAAATAATGAACACACCGATAGCGGACATTTCCTTAATGAGGTCCTTAAGGCGCCCTCGGAACTTGACGCGACCGTCTTTTCAAAACAACCCCAGACTGCATGCAAGGGATAACATAGGTGAAGATATAGGGAAATATTTAAAATCATCATTGAATACCATTTTATTTCTATGTACGAAAAATGGTTGTTATAGTACCAAATTGTGGAAGTTAATAATTTAGTTACTTTTGTAGTATTCTAAATACAAGGATGCCATTTTTTTATATTGTAGGAAGACTAGCTTCCTGAAAGTGGATTTATCTATTCGTTTATATATGAAAAAGATTGTTGCTTTTTGTTTTCGCATATAAGTGTTAGTTCCGTCGATCTGATTTGTAGACAGAAAATAATGGAAATTCAATAATTCATACAAGCAAACTAAAGCATTTTTAAAATTAATGAATTTGATAATTTCCTAATAGCTTGAATACTCAAGCTTTACGGTTGAATTGTATGTACATGTTGTGCTTCTAATATAGTACAGATAAGGATATCTGTTGCCTAAAATGTCTAAATAAATTCTCTACTTATCAACTACTACTTATATCAAATCATCTTAATAATAGTAAAGAGTGTAAAAACAACAACCTATCATAGTTAATATTATCGTCAATATTAAATAGCACGTACAAGTTTAAAATAAACATTGTGCTGTTATTCTAATATCAATAAATTATGTTATCCTTGAGTAAAATATATTCGTTATATGTATCTCTGGCAAAGAAAAAAAATAGGAACATCCGGGAATCCGTCGAGGCAGCTTCGATATTTGCTCCCCTCATACATATACAGACGTCTTTGGTTGGGGGAGGAGTGTGTGTGAGAGGAGAGAGAGAGTATTGATCTAGTGAGTTGCTAGCTAGCGGTAAACTTCCATTCTTTCTTTCGGAGCCAGTAAAGCTGTATAGATTATGTAGGTGGTGGATATTAGGAGATTCGATACGAAGTGCTCCGGTGCTGCATACTTTACTCCAGTTCCATACAACTACGCTCGGAGTTCCACTCGCTTCACGTTTTTCTCTCCCTGACAGCCTCTATCTTTCTTTCCGTTCGGCGAAACACTATCGGTTTTCCGCTTTCTTCCTCCTCCAGTTGCGATGTTGATGTAATCTGTTCCGATGCGCAACGGAGTAATGTTTTAATTAGTCTGAAACAAAATATTCAAGTTAAATTGAGCAGATTTGTGTTTACTCTCGCGGAATTGATCTAGTTTCCGCATGTGAATATACTAATAAATTTTCAACTAGATAGTATATTGCGAAAGGGTGTTTGCATAGGGCTTCGTTATATTAAGAACAACAAACTACATATATACCTGTTTAGAACCATTTGCGAAACATTTTGTTGTTATGTTAAGAGACGAGTAAAAGCCTCAAACTTTGACATAAAACAATCAATTCTGAGTTAATGTTGGTAGAACTTTACATGTATTTGTTGCATTTTCTAACTCGTATATCTCTGAATTAGAATATAGAAACCGACATAGATAATTGTTATAATTATGTTATTTCAATTGCTAGTGATAGATTCCAAAAGAATCTGCCAACGTATCAAGCTTAAAGTGTGTTTATAATGTTTTGTGTTTTGAAAATAAAGAATTAAACGTTTCATTTCTACATACATAGGTAAACACTTATTAATCCCTAGTGTGAATGGAGCATTTTTTGTATTTGTTTCCTGTAATACACTTATTTAGTTAAGCAACGAATGTCTATAGCATCAGTTTGATGTTGAATGTCTGTAACGTAAGATTAATTTTGTACTTAATAATACATACTTGAGCATTTATCTTCTGTATTAAATAATATGGGCAACGCACAGAAAAGACGAAAAATTCGCACATCGAAAAAAACGAATTAAAAACCAAAATTCAAATTATCCAACAAGCAGAGGGAGCTTGTCGGGTAACGAATATGCCCGCAGATTCAATATGTCATGGTCTACCGTAAAAGACATTATTAAATATTATTATATAGAAAGTGACATTGCAAAACAAACTCATACTTCAATGAGCGGTTAAGTTAAGAAATACAAATTTGGTAACTATTGAAACGCAACTGTTAAAAAGGTTTAAAAAGAAACGCGAAGAAGATGCTGACTTATCTAGTGAAACAATTTGTAAGAAGATCCTTAGCATATTGGGCAGCTTCTGCAGATAAATTGGTAGCCAATGCATTTCGTGAAAACTTGACAGCACTAATCGAAGGTTATACGCCGTTTCAGGTATTTAATTTCGACGAGACTGGAATTAATTGGAAAAAAATTCCTAAACAAATATACCTAATACAAGAAGAAAAAAGGGTACCAGGTCATAAAGCGCCAAAAGAGCGTTTTGCGTTACTAGTGGGATCCAATGCATCTGGTGATTTTAAAATGAGACCTTTGCCGATTTATAATTTTGAAAATTCCAGAGCTCTAAAAAATGTGACCAAGGACGACTTACCAGTTATGTATATTCAAAAGCAATAAAGATGCTTTGATAACTCGTAAACTTATTATTTTAGTCCAGCTGTAGAAATATATTTAGAGAATAAGAATTTGGCGAAAAAAGTTCTCTTCGTTGATAACTCAACATCCCACAATTTGTCCCTTGAAAATGTACCAGATTCTATTAACTTACAGTGTTTACTGCCTAATACAACATCACTAATCCAGCCAATGGACCTGCAAGTCATTGCCAATCTCAAAGCGAAATACCAGAAATATACCTACCACCAATGTTTCCAAGCGACTTATGGTGAAGGAAAAGTAACTCTTAAAGGGTTTTCGAAAGGGTAGAATATTAAAGTATCAGTATCATGGCGAAATTTATCGTTCGAAACAGCACCACAGTTTAAACCAGACGAAGAACAAAATGCCGAAATTACCGAAGTGGTTCAACTTGGTCAAAATCTAGATCTTGACGTCTCATTTGATGATGTGGTTCATCTACTTAAATCTCACGGCGAAGAGTGTCGAGAGTCTTCTGTCTGATTCTTCTGAATCCGAGGAGCAAGTTGCGGTAGAACCAGAAGTAAGAACAGAACTTACAATTCCGGTTTTGAAGGAAATAATGGAATAAGCGGATAAAATAAAGAGCCTATTTTCTCTATATGACCCTCAAGAAGACCGAGCCATAAAGGCTAGCTTAGCTAATACGCATATAGAACCGTATGCGTTCATGTTAAAAGAAAAATCGAAGCCTAAACAAACAAAAGTTAATTCGTTCTTTAAGCATTCTGCAGTAAGAACTTCGTCATCGTTGAAGAATCCTAATCCCATCTACATCAAGATCAAATATAGTATATAATTCAAGATCTACAGACTAAATATAATGTCGATTATACAGAGTGTTCCATTTCTTCTGGACGGATAGTAACTTTGTTTTTTTTAATGCAAACCTATATTTTTTATCATTTATTTTGAATCTCCATGAAAAACAAATGGTACTTTATGTATGGTACTCATATGAAGAACTTAACGGTTTTTGAGATATTTAGCTTGTTATGTTTTTTATTCGATTTCCGGTAATCATAATATCGGAAATTCTCTGGTTATGCTAATCAACAGAAAGAATATTTTTCGACCAAATGTTAAGCAACAGTGGCTCTTCAGAATGCCATGTCAGAAACTGAGCTACAATATACAGAGTACACAAAGAATCTTGTCAAATTTGAGTACGAAAAACATGAAAAATCTCCATTAATTCAAATAGAAGACCCTGTATATTACTGGTAAGTAAAATGCACAGTTTAATATACTACAACTTTGCTATAGCTTTCCCTATACCTAAGTGTAATAGTTTAAGAGACAAACGCAATATCATGGTAAAAAAGTGCCCCCACTTTAAATTTACTCCACTTAAAAGAACAAAAAACTCAAAAAAACAAAGAGTACACCAACAGTACAACAAACTAAAGAAATTGCTCGAAATGTCCACCGTTCTTTTCTATGCATAACATAATCCTATTTTGAAAATTTCTTGTAACATTTCTCAAAATTTGTGGGGTTATTGTAGAGAACGCGTTCCTATTTGTTTCAATCAGGTTTTCAATGCTTGTTGGTTCTACTACGTACACCTTATCTTTAATATAACCCCACAAAAAGAAATCTAAGCACGTTAGGGCGGGTGATCGTGCGGGCCATGGGAATGTACCGCCCCTGCCTAACCATTTGTTTGGATATCTGGTGTTTAAATGTTTTCTAACTTAAAACAATAATAATTATGAAGAATAAACACTATGTTCATGAACAAGATTACCAATAATGTGGAATGCGAAGAAGCACCATCGTGTTGAAACCAATGTCGGTCAATAACATCTGGTGGAATATTTACTGGCAGTATATCTAACTCATTTTGTAAAAAGTTCAAATACATGTCACCAGTGTCTTTCAAAAAAAATTGGTCTAGCAATATGTTCTCCACATATTCTAGCCCACGTATTCATTTTGATACGGTGTTAATTATCTATCACCCGTGCTAACCTGGGGTTTTCATGTACATAATGGTGATAAGTGTGTTGGTTGGCTCGGCGTGTATTTGGAAATGATGTTTCATCCGTGAATAAAACATTGGAAAAAAAATTTTTTTCAATGATTTAGTCACTAAGCTCTTGGAAACTCCAATCTGATCACTAATTTGCCCTAGAACTGATATTTGGATTTTCTACAACTGACGCCACAATAGTGATTTGACGATTCTCGTTGCTGGCTTCATGTGTTCTACTAGTTTTCTTATAATTTGCATTCGCCGTCATTCCAAATCTCTCCCTCAACTTTTCAAAACAGTCGAGTGCGAGGATATCGTTCTAAATCTGGATGTTTTGCCTTATAAATACGAATTGCTAGTAAACAATTACCATGAGCTTCTCCTATGGCATACACCATATTTATCAATTCTCCTTGAGAATAATTCCTAGTAAACCAATTTCCATTGAATGAACTCTCATTTTGATATCTCAAAAACCGTAAAGTTTTTCATATGATTACTACACATATATATAGGGTATAGGGAAAGCTATAGCAAAGTTGTAGTATATTAAACTGTGCATTTTACTTACCAGTAATATACAGGGTCTTCTATTTGAATTAATGGAGATTTTTCATGTTTTTCGTACTCAAATTTGACAAGATTCTTTGTGTACTCTGTATATTTTAGCTCAGTTTCTGACATGGCATTCTGAAGAGCTACTGTTGCTTAACATTTGGTCGAAAAATATTCTTTCTGTTGATTAGCATAACCAGAGAATTTCCGATATTATGATTACCGGAAATCGAATAAAAAACATAACAAGCTAAATATCTCAAAAACCGTTAAGTTCTTCATATGAGTACCATACATAAAGTACCATATGTTTTTCATTAAGATTCAAAATAAATGATAAAAAATATAGGTTTGCATTTAAAAAACAAAGTTGCTATCCGTTCAGAAGAAATGGAACTACCTGTATAATCGACATTATATCTAGTCTGTAGATATTGAGTTAACTAAACACATCAAAACAAAAAAAAATCAGTTATGCCTCTAATGAACCAATATACTTATTGGACTTCCGCGTACTAGGTGGGCACCCTGTATATGTGAAATTGCTAATATATTTGTTTAGCATCTTACTAGTATTGACTGATTTTTCCTGGGTTATTGAGTAATTATATAATGAGGGTTTCCGGGTGTTGATCGTGTCATGATTAGTAAAATATATTCAGTACAAAATAAAAATAAAATGCATAAGATATACAATAAACTCGACGTTTCGCCACTAATGTAAGCGGCTTCTTCAGGAGCAAAAGAGGTTAACTAAGAGGTCAATTGCGATATCCAAGTATTTACAGGTGCTATATACCACGATTTGGAAAATTTTACGCAAAATTCTAAGGATGTTAGATGTTAGAATTAAAGAAGATAGATTTGACCACTGTGGCTCAGATTGTAATTGAACCCGAATGGTTATCTCGTATTTTATGGACAGATCAGGCACATTTTGCTTTGAATGGTGAAGTCAATACTCAAAACTGTGGAGTCTACTCTGCAGAAAATGCGCAAGAAATCGTTTCAAGGTTTTATGAGAAGAAATATACCGTTTAGTGCGCGATTTTATAGCTGATTTTATCATTGGTCCATATTTCTACAAAGAAATACAGAATGGAGAAGGCATATCTGTAAACGCTAAACGGTGAACGATACTTGCAAATCTAGCACCACGAGGTTGAAAGGATCATCTTTATGCAATTTGCCGCACACTCGCACATTTTCTGGCCAGTCAAAGAATTGTAAACCTCCTTTTTCAAGATGGTGAGTCTGTCAGACATTTCGCAAAGTCATGGTCACCAAAATTATCTGATCTTGACTCAACATATTACTGGTTGTGGTGACTGCATGAATCTTGCAGAGGAGAAATCATTTCAATTGTGGGATTTTTATCTGCTTGCAAAATTTATTGCATTCCACCGGCAATTATTTATTAAAGTATTAAACCAAAATTACATTATTTTAATTAAAATACGTAATTAGTTGTCAAAAGTTTAATTACTATTCATGTATAAGAACTTGATACGAAGCTTATAACCCTAAATATCGGACTAATTAAAGACATAATTTCATATATACTGCCACAATAAACTCCTTTGGATTGTTCACGCGATCTCCCTAATTTAAGTTTAGCTTTTCAACTGGCGGGATGGATGTAATGGAGCAACGTAATTATAGAAAGTTATTACTGTAGATATCTAATTTCGCAAGGAAGAAAAGGGAAGGGAAAAACTCCTTTAGTTGACAGCATATTCATTGAAGCAAGGCGAATGTCATCCAAACACGAAAGGGTTATTTATACTGAATAAATATTCGCACAGGGAAAGGGTTATTCGGTACCTATACATCTTATTTCGAAATATATTCGACCACCAACCGTCGCTAACCCAATAGATGTATTAGCATACTTCAGGAATATTATATATTGCGTGTGCATGCACATGTTGCATGTAAATATTACTGACGATCGAAAATATTCACTAGAACACCTCTTAACGTTTTCACCATAATACACGTATGTATGTACATATTTTATTGCAGTGGGAATAAAGAATCCACTTTCGAAAGCATTCAGTATGATTAATTGCCATTTGATGTTTTACACATATATAAATTATGAATTGTCTATTTTGTTTAGAATGGAGAGGCTGTTTATGAATACAGTAGAAGCATGTAGAGATGCATATACAGGATGGCGCATTAGTGCGTGGAAGCTCGATACCGACATTATAAAAGTTATTAAAAAAACTTATTGAGAAAAAGTGTAGGTATTCCTAAGCTTCATATCTTAAATTTAGTTGCACATATACAGGGTGTTTTATAACAGGATGCCAGACCTAACTTACGTTTTTTTTACATTTTTTAAAATCTGATAACTTTTATGAGCGTTTCCAGGGTTTGCTGGATCTATACAGAGTATTTTAAAAGTTATTACCTTTTTACGTCTAAAATAAGGTGTATTCAGAACGTGAGTTAGCAAAAAAATATACCATCTTTTTCGCACTATTACATAGTTTGGCTACGTCTTCTATTTTTGTTGGTTCGAGAATTGAACAGAAGAAAATTTGTTGTATACAAGGTGAGTCAAATTCTGGTCATAAAATTTAAAATGAAAGCATTTTTTATTTCAAATGTTATTTCCTTTTAAATTTTATGAATTAACAAGTTACACGATGTACAAGAAAAGGAAAAGTATACTAAACAAAATTGTCAAATGGTTGACCGATAATGTCAATACACTGTTGCCGTCGTAGTTGAAACGATCGATTAACAGTTCTGTATCAATACTCCGAAAAACAAAATATTGTATTAAAATGGTTATGGATTAATGCAGTGTTATATACCGGAGCCTCATTGTGTAAAAATCACATTCTTTGACGTTCGTTCAGAGGTAAATTTTCCAAATATACAAGTTGTAAACTGTTCTAAAGAAAGTTCAAATCAACTTGACTATCCAGTCTTCCATCAAAGAAATGTGGTCCAATAACATAATTTCCAACTAAACAACCCTAAAGGTTCAGAAAACCACCCAGTTTTTGTTACATATGTCTTGTATGATATGCGGACTGTAAGTAGAATAATAATGAAAGTTGTATTTATTCACACTTCCATTTTTGTGAAATGTTGCTTCATCTCAAGACGTTCAACGAAATCTATCCGATCATAGGTTTGTTGTTCAGCCCATTCGAAAAATGCAACAGTACGGGGAAAACCTTCGTTCAACAATTCTCGCGGATACTGAATGTGGTGTGACCGGCCAAAGCCATCACATATTGGTCGTTTTCTACCTGCTACTACTACCTATTAAAAATCAAAATATTTAACCTCGGTTTATGCGATAATAACGCAATTTTTCATTTAAATTTAAAATATCATCTAAACCCAAAGAGTTAGGCATAGGGAACGGTTAACAAAAACAAAAGACCCGATAAATATCTATCAAAACGGCATAAAAATAGAGTCTTCGATTTAAATTTAATGCAAAAATATGGATTCGAATTTTGACTCATGTATACACGAAATTTTCTTTTTGTTCAATTCTCGAACCAACAAAAATAGAAGACGTAGCAACTATGTAATGGTGCGAAAAAGGTCGTATATTTGTTTTCTCACCGGAACTTACATTCTTTATACACCTTATTTTAGACGTAAAAATAGTCATAACTTTTGAAATACTTGGTGTAGATGCAATAAACCCTATATGAAAAGGCTCGTAAAAGAAAGCAGATTATAAGAATGCACAAAAAAGTATAGCGTCCCATTTAAAAGAATATAACTTACGTCTGGCCCGCCGTTATAAAACAGCCTGTATAGGTATGCTTTTTTTAATCATTTTTTATAACTTTTATAATGTCGGATATATCGAGCTTGTACGCACTAATGCACCACCCTGTAGATTTTTGAATAGGTTTGCGATCAGTAACTTTTGTTTTAATTTTCTATAAATAATATTTATCAAGAAAATTTATTTTATTTATGATATATAAGAACATACATATGTTTTATGTAATATATCGTAAAAAGAATACTGGTAAATTGCATATTAAAGAATTTAAATTATGCTGACTCTGGCTGATATCTTTATTTAGTTTATCTATATTACTTAATGTTATCTTTACAGCTCATTTCTGATAAACTATACCAATCATATTCACTGGGTGCAATCGCATACACATATGTAAGTACATAGCATGCCTGTGAATTTACTCTTGTGCCTTTGTAACGTTTGTATTTTTTGAAACTAACGACGAAGAACGTGCAATCGTAGTATTATATATTGGAGTATCTTAAAAATTACATATGAACGAATTTAATTTAGAACCAGAACGTTATGAAACACCCTGTATATGTGTAACTAATTTTAGGATATGAAGCTTAAGAATAGTTAGGTACACTTTTCTCAATATTTTTTTATAACTTTCATAATTTCGTATATATTCGAGCTTCCACGCACTAATGAGCCGGTCTGTATATAGCACTTAACATTAAGCAGCTAGTTATTTTGGTATTTCTCACTAGTAGATTTGCTAACTACTGATTAAACTGGTTTCCCATCTGTATTGCTATTATTTTAGTATCCCCTGTTTATTTATGTTCCAGATTATTTTGACCTAGTTAGGAATGCTACCTGTCAGACAACATGTATATATATGCATAATATAGTGTATAGTTATTATATTAAAGTAATATAATACGTGCAACCATTGAGTACCTGGTATGCCACTTCAATACGTAGAAATAGCTCCATTTTCAAAGATGTTGTTTCATACTATATCTGTACATGTATGATATACAGTTTGCATATATACGAGGGCAGAAATGTTTCCGGAATCGACAATAAAAATACAATAGTGGTGGATTTTTTTATTTGCATTTTTCGACGTTTCCTCGTAGATCAATACACTTTTTCAAACAGTACTCCAGTTTCTTCAACCCGTCGGAAAAGTAGAATGTTTCGAGGTCTGGGTCGATAAAAATCGACAAGATATCCATCAGAGTTCATCAATAAATGCATGGGTCGGAATATTGGGCGATCATTTATTTGGGCCACATGTACTTCCTGAAAAATTAAATGGGGTAGGTTATTTGAATTGTCTGTACGACGGGAAATGTAGTTCGTGCACGAAGGGGTACCTCCACATGTTGCTCCGATTTGAATCTGTTGGGCTTTTTCATGTGAGGATACATGATTGTTTATGATTGTCGACGGGAAATTTTAGACATCGAGGCTCTTCGTGACTGTGGTTGTCACAGCAGCCCAGCTTATGATAAGTTTTGCTGTCGCACAGGAGCGTGCATACGAGCTGGTGGTAGTAATTGCGGACGTTACTACTACTACTACTAGTCTTTTTCAAGTCTACCACGAATTATTTGAAAAGAAAAAACTATTTACTACGAACGCGATCTCATATAGGAAATTATTAATTACCAGATCATTAGGTAATAACATGTCTTTGTACTTTAACATTGAAACTTTCTGTAATTAAAAAAACAAAAACACCTGATTCCTACAACAAAAAACTGGTCGAAATGAATAAAATCTGTAGTAAATGTGTGACGTTATAAATAGAATATTTGTGAAAAGACCACATATGCAACACTTAGAGCAGCAAAGCTGCTTCGTAAACAAATGCATTCATAGAATACAATAAACATTTATTTACATATCATTCAACTTGATAAAAAATATCTGTTTATGTCTATTAAAAATTTTTGCAGCGACCCTTTTTTTCTTGTACACACGTGTCAGGCCCGGATTCAATAAAATTGAACAAAATTTGGTAATTATTAAAGGAAAAATTATTTTAATATATGATCGTAATTTTTTTGGATTTACCTTTCTTGTGATATTAGTTTTATACTGTTTATTTTTCCGACATTATTTATTTGACACCCTGTATGTGGCTTTCAGTCAACAAAAAATAGTAAATTAATTTGTAAAGCTATTTTCAAGGGTGGACTTCACACACATCTATAACATTTACTGCTTGACTTTATTGTGTGTGAACATTTCATCGAGTTACCTAGTGTGAAGTATGTATATATTTGATTCGGTGGCATATTTTAATCTATTTTCCAGATATCCCGATATCTGGAAAATAAATAAGTATATAAAGGCCAGAAAAATGCATATACATACATGCATATTTTAATAGAAAGGTTTTAATATATGTAAGTATTTTACTTACATTTATGGTTGAGCTCTGTATCTGCCAATTTACCTTTCCAGATTTTTTTCTTCCTTTCTTAAATGCAAAATAATTAATCCATCATGGTGCATTTGACACCATTCTTTTGTACCACTTGACTTCTTAATTATCGTCAGTGATTGATAGATTCAAGATATTAATTGGACGGTATTTTTAATACCAGTCAGAACTACGTGCACATATTTATTCCTAAGCGAACGACCTGTCAAGGGTTGTATATTGTTGCTATCGTAACGATAATCCAGCTATGTAGCAGAAGCTTGTTCAAAGGTTTAATAAAGTACTTTCAGTATCAGTTAATTGGGATTCCGATCGCAGAGTTAGTTACTGCGTAACGTTTACGCGAATTGAAACGATTGTAGTAATGGCGATCGTATGCATAAAATTACACTGAAGCTCATAATGTGAATGCGATGATTGATAATTTTAATATGTGGCCTACAGAGCTTAAAGAGATTCTATTGAAATGTTTCATTAGCTTACGATATCGACAAAAAAATAAAATAAAATATAAAATTTGAGAATGGAGTTAAGTGAGTGGTCTTGAGTTTGTATTTTCTAAAGTTACAGATAAAACAAAAACGGACCAAAGTACATTTCTGAAACCGTTTGTGGATTTTACACAGAAACTTGCTTGCGTCAATTATGACGTTGCTGAGCATTTATTTTAGTACATATATTAAAAAACAAGTTCTATGACGTCTTGCGTACAAGTTGATTGATTGATTACTATCAAGATAGGACTACTGCATTATTCCTATCTTGATTTTGTTGTACTCCAACAGGTTAATTTTCTACATCAGCTTTAGAAGTCTATTTGGTAAATCTTCTTCCAGCGGTAAGTCTAATGCGTTTTGCATAGCAACCCTTCGATGACTTAGTGCTGCGCATTCGAAGAGAATGTGAAAAGCTGCTTTTTCCTCCTTATTATAGAGTCTGCGTAAGGGTTCATCTTCATAGATCTCTATTTTGTGCAACGGACCTCTTAGACAGCCATGTTCTGCTAATAGACACGTTACTGCTCTAAGTTGAATCTTGTTTAATGCATGTAACTCAGCAGTTAGTCGTTGTGTCGGTCGCTCCATCATACGTTTGCTGCGTCTTAGTCTAGATACATGGTGCCAATTTAATTGGTTTTGTTTTACGGTCCACTCATTAATTGCACCACATACTACCATTTTTATAATGGCTAGACTTGGCTCCGGTCCAGCAAATTTTAGTTGGCAACCGTCCTTTGCTAGCTAGCCCACTACTTCGTCGCGTGCTATATCTGTGTGACCTGGCAGCCAAACCAAGTTGACCTTGTTGTGCCTAGAAAAAACAGTTAGGTTTTGCGGACATCTCCATACAAGTTTGGAGGCTATATGATACGATGCTAAAACCTGCGCATTAGTTACAGTATAAGAGAGAACAAATGGTGTGTCAAACATGTATTGTACTCCACCTTTTCTGTTTAACCTAGGATGCACATCATGGGCCTGCGAGGCCCAGCAATCTATTGCATCTCTGTGTAAAAATTCTTAGGCGTGCATCTTAGGATTAAAAATATTTTCTTCCAAAAATCGATGTAGCTTGTTTGAAAGTTTTTCATGTTTAGTACACCGACTTTTAAGGTGAATTTTTTTTTAGCGAAACGTTTGGTTTTCATTTGTATGTAATTAAGAAAGTACCAAAGCATTTGCGGCCAGTTAAATAGAAACGCTCCGAAGCTCCAGAGTAAGATTTTATATCCGAAATGAGAGTTACTAGGTATCATACAGTTACTGAAACGGCAAAGTAAGTAAAATAAATTTGAGTTTGTCTAGATTAACATAATAGTTAGGAAAGAAGGCTAGTGACTTGACCCGTCACCGATGTCTGGCACTTGCATTTACTAAAAGCCTCATATTGTAAGGTGTAGTATCCATCCCGCAACCGCTAGTCGCATTGCTTCAGAATGAAACCTTGTAATTAGATGCGGTTGGCTGCCTCTATTGCTTTTGTCTCTCTCTACTTCTCTTTCAGCACCTTCTCGACGAATGTCCCCACAGTCTCCTGCCATTAGTCGTTATGTGGCACCGTCGCTTGCCCGATGTTGTCCGGCGTTAAGGCACTCACTTCTTTTTGCAGGGCTGCTTTGTAGTCGCTCCACCTCTCGTTCTCGAAAAAGTGTGATGAGCGTCGTATTCAGTAGAGCCCTGATATTGGCACGTTGCATCTTCTAGTCTTCTAGTCTAGCGGTCTAGTTTTTATCGTGTAAGAGTTTTAGCATCTACTTTCGCTTGTCTAAAGCCGACTTCTCCTTGGATCCCCTAGACTCGCTTCTTTTCCTGGGGCAGTAAGTCTATCGGAATTACTTCGGCAATCACGAGCTCCGCCAGTTCGGAAACGGTACGATATGAATTGGCGATTCTGAGAGCTCGTCGCTGTACTGAAGTCATTCGCTTTCCCCGCCCGGCGACTGAATCTGTACCCAGAAGGATATCTTGCTGTTAGCAGCAGTTGGAGGTGCTTTACTGAAGTTGTGGTAGATATGACTTGCCTATCTATCGTCATATTGATCCCTCTGAGCATTCTCCTTCTGGTCAATAGAACGACCTCGAGTTGCTAAACACGAAATAATTACAGCTTTAGATCAAAGGGGTTAAGAATACTTGCCAAAAATTTCGTCACAGGAACTCTTAAAGCCGGTTCTAAGTTTCTATTTAGGTACTCTTATTATTCCTCCTACATATTCCTCGAATATGTTGTTTACTATGCACAAAGTTACTCAAAATTTGATGTTATCGTTCCTATACAGTTCAAAATAATTTAAATAGAGTGAGAATGGGCAGAAGTAGGAATATTTAAATTACGAGAGGCCAGATTTATAGGAAATCGTTTTTTCTAAACCAGATTGAATTAAATTCAGCGACATGTATTTATAATACATACGTATGTGTAGTATGTAAATATGATAAGTTAATACACCACCACAAAAAAGGTAAAAATTGAGAAACTCTACGAAGTGTATATTACATTTCTAATAGCGGAAAATACGATAGATTGTAAGTAAACTTCATAAAACGGAAAACAAAACGTAGCACATGCACTATTCTCTCACATCCCATTAGTACTGTATTTATGAATGTATGTTGGTACTTACTACATTCCTGTGCATATACGTATGTATGTACTTCAAAGATTATCCAGAGAGAAAATTTCCAATAAGAATTTATTTGAAATACTATTCTAACGTTTCCGTTACATGCTTTTAACAGGTGTTGTATCCAAGATACATAGGTACATATGTATAGCTCGTCCACAAGCAACAAAATAATTTGACCATTAGTTTTCTTTAAAATATTAATTTCAAGTTTACACATAGTTAAATGAATTCCACCTTTTCTGTTTACTCGCATTGCTTTAAAGGCGTATGGAACTATGTTTGTAAGTACTTACATATTGACCAATAGATAAGTATACTTTGAATATACGTTGAATGGTATTAACATATCAGTATGTATGTGTATGTATGCAAATGTCAATTATCTGGGTAATATACGATGCCGCATAAAACAATAATGCCTTGCAATATAATGTATATAAGTAACTCCAAAACTGATGTCTAAAATTAGAGAATTAGTCAACGAAAAAGATTTTGTTGGTATAATTATATGAGAAAATCTAATTTCCGTAAGAGTTTAAATTTCAAACGATGGGTTACTTTTTCTGCGACATATCCGAGAAGCGCAAAACTATAAATAAGATCAACTTGGGTATTAATGTTTGCGTGTTCGGTAATCATGTATAACTGGAAATTTAAGAGCAATAAACAAGTAGATATGTAGGTACAAGTAGGAATCAACAATGTAATTATTATGAACGTTAAATTAATAGTTCTTTTCATGTATTGTTCAAACGCTGTAATAAGGTTTATTGTGATGTTAAAAACTGACGCTATATGGTACATATGTAAATGTATGGCCAACCATACCACCGTGACTTGTGTTTAGAGTTGTTCAACATTAGTACAGAAAACTAAATACCAATTAAGTCTCTTCTAAAAAGCTTCGGACTATACAAATTAGGTGTTGTCATGCCCATAAACCAAACTTGTGAATGTAATGCAACCCGTCAGTGTGAGGTTGTTTACCATTTATGCATTAACACGTCATACTATTATGATCAGCTGTCGGCAGTCACAGAATGGTTGAACGGACAAATCGAGTAGGCACCCTGCAACTGATAGATGATCCAAAGTTTGTATGGTGCCACATCAGCGTAAATTGTGATTCATCTAAAAGCAAGATACGCGTTCATTCAAAACGCCCCCATTTTTTATCATTACATACTAAATGCTATGATGCGATGCAGGGCAACGCATGGCGTAGTTGTAGATCGTATTTGTGGCAGCTATCAAAAAGATTTAATATACGTTACTGTCGCAGCGTAAACCATGGTGTGATTCTTACGTTTTGTGCTTCTATGCTCACAGAATACTACTCAGCCATCGTTCCACACATCGCGCAATATCACAGCAAGGCAGACCTGTTTAATACCTCTCAACAACTTAGATCCCGAACGTGTTCAGATAGAAGTGTTGGCTCCCCATGGCCCCCGTAATTTGTATGTACAGTTGCTACCGAAAAAAAGTTAACGACTTACGCGAAAATATGTGCGACGAGCTCATGTAGGACGGACTATACCTTTTACTACGACTGCGGTCTGTCGACATAAACAAACGTATATATGATTCATTGAGTATTTATCCGACACAAGAATATTCATTTCTGATTTTTTTTTTATCAAAACGCAGACATGCACACGTGGACATATTTTGATGTATTTCTTGGTAAAACAGATTTTCTGTTTCTGTATGCTCTTATTGGTTTATTAGAATAATTTATTTCGTATATACAACGTGTCCCGTATCATTTTATTTGATAATGTATACTAAATTAATGACTAAAAACAGTAAAAGTGGTAGGTTAATTCTATTTCGTTACCAATATACTGGCTGTACTATTCGTACACTATCATTTTCCGGAGATCCCTTGCCATTTGACTAATGAGACAAAAATGTTGTCAAGGAAACCCCAACCGACGAATTATTTAACAGTATTCTCAACTCCGGAGACGTTTCGTTATACCGGTTGTCGATACCCACTTTCTTATTTTCAATGGAAGGACATTGATTGTTTAATGTAAGGGATTTCACAATTCTTCAAAGGCAAGTTGCTATTTGCTGTAATTGGCGCAAGCTGTTGGGGGATGTTAAGGCATGAATTATTATTATTATTATTATTTTGATTTGCATTGGGATATGATTGCAGCGATGATTCGTCAGAAAATATAACTTTACTCCAAAATTCTGCGTCCTTATCAACATACGTTTGTGCGAAGCGTAACCTCTGCCGCCGCTGGGCGTCTGTTAGCCGTGGTTTTACTGCGGCTCGGTAATTCTTTCTATTTATTTCTGCCAACCGACGGTGTGCAGTGGTTAAACTTCGCGTAAACCTTGTTGCTTCTACTGCTTTTCGGCAACTAGTAAATGGATTCTGACGAACATAATTATCAAATTGGTTATCCTCTTGTTGTGTGGTAACGCGTTTTCTTCTACTGCCAGGTTGTCGTTCTAGTGAAAGCGTTGTATTCCACTTACGCCACAACTTACAAATGCATGCTGGACTCACTTGCATTTCTCTGGTAACTCCTCTGATTGACCAACCATTATCTAATAAATTGATAGCGCGCTGTTTTTCAAGTGCGGTTAGCATTGTGGAAATATTTCAACTAACACAAGTAAGAACCTAACTATTTAGGAAATATTATAAAACAAAAAGTAATGCTATGCAAAATTTTAATTAAAATGTTTTATTAATTACCTATGAAAGAACATGACTATGACATTTGTTCGTAACTGTATATATATATATTTTTATTAAGCGAGGTTTCAAATGCGTTTCTAAGACCCGATTAAATAAACATATAATACAAAAACACAAATGATAAACACAAGTGCTTCCCTTTTGTGGCTTCGCAGCAAACTTTTTGCGCTGTAAGCTGAATGAATACTCTTCTTTGAAAACTAATAAAGCAAGGAACGACGCCGACACAACTTTCATAAACAATGTACCAAATTCATAGAGGACATAAATATACATATTTGAAACCATGAGCGAGATGAATGAATCTTCCGTAAACATAGTTGTATATATAGTTCAACCTGAAAATATATTACTAATATTGCGATTCAGATTGTTAACCTTTTTGTGGGAGCAGCTGTACATACATAATATGTATACTTTCTGTTTTGTGAATGTATACTAGAATTTGTCAATACTGGGAATACAGTGGCCCTATCATTTTCATATTCACGACCGCCTTTCGAGAATCTTCTGTTCCAGAAGTATAAAAATGTAGGATTTGCTGGTTCCAACCTATGTTGGTGTAAGTATTGTACACCAGATACTACGCTTATATTTCATGTCTTTGAACTGGAACATATTCGCGAATTTTGTAGTAGTTTTTACACTAGCCAGCAATTGCTTGTGTCAAACAATAAAACACACGACAATGAACCAAAGAGTTTGTTTATCATTCTAATGATAAATTGAGAACTTGAAAATAATTTCGAGTTTGATTTTGTTAATTGACTGTGTTAATTAACAACATTTTTTGCAGTCGTGGTACAGTGTACTACTACATCTAACCGTGTACACGATTATTTAAATCTACGGAGAGGTGCGATAATATGCAAATTTTATTACGTTGTTTTTAATATTAACCGAGTGGCAACGCGTTGCTTCGACTAAACTATGTACACACCAGCCTACTGCGAACGATAAGAACTCGCCATCGCGCTTACTCCTAGCGAAAAACATATTCAATTAATTTTCACCATGCTTGAAATTCTGCCTCGAAGGATATTGGTTTTCTATATAGATTTCTAGATTCCAATCGATTTACTGCATATTAAAGCGTGTTAATATTAATAAGCTGTGTGTGAGTACGTCCTTCTTTGGACCGAAGATTTACTAGCACAGCGTGTATCATGCGAACGTTGTGGGAGAAAGCGCTATGAATGAATTTTGGTATAATGTAAACGAACAAAATGTATATCGCTATCGTAAATTGTGTCAATTTTCAAATATTTTTTCTGTTGGCACTATATTTCTTCGTTAATATCGGATAAAATTTCCAACTTTTCGTTACATGAATTTGGTTCAAAAAAGTAAAGTAACCGGAGACTCATCCCCGAGAGTCTGTTTAATAAGAACACGCATGTAAATCGTTTTATCCGAGTGAAAGCAAATCGTATATAGACTTATGGAGAAGTAGACAATAATAGAAAAACGACCATGGTCCCATTTACCCAGAGATGGAAGCAGTCCAAACTCCGGTGTCCGACCATCTTCGGCTCCAGGATACTAATATTCGTCGACGCTAAGCTAATATCTAGGTGTCATTTTGGGCGCTAAATTGACGTACAAATCGCACTTGAAACAAAGCTAAGCGGTCTTTCAGGGCCTGTAGCGGAATGTTTGGAAAAACGTCGGGACTGAACCCCGAAATGGTGCATTGACTGTAAGATTGTAGTACCCTCTATCGTCTACTCTTCGATAGTGTGATGGCACAAATTCAGTCTAGGATATGCGGCAAGCACTCTGAACAAAGTTCAGAAGATTGGTTGCTTTAGCATTCCGGGGGCCATGTCCTCGACGTCGACGGCGACTACTGAGACCATACTTAACCTCTCTCTGCTGTATCTGGCCTTCTGATCAGAAACCCTTTAGTGTAAAATGTAGTGGATACAAAGCTTTTACTGATAATTTTCAACTTCATCGAAAACACGGCACCGTTGTCTCCGCTAGGGCGAATAAGATATCGTCCGTTTTCAGTTTCACTAGGAGCTACAAAGCAGATATCTCTATCAGGAAGACTGCAATAACTGACATCGGAAAATCCAAGCTCGAACTTCATCGCTGGTTCCAAGATGCCTACAAATCGCCAAATGTCATAGATTTGGAATCCGTTGGAGAGTCCATTAGCTTAGGGAGTTCCCCGCTCATCTTCCAGACTAAAATAATAGCCATTTGACATGCGCAGAAGGTATTCTAAATTTCTTGTATTATAATGAATATAAAATACTAAGGCAACTACTTAAGGCTTTATAAGCTGTCAAACTTAATTTGCTCAAAGACATTTCGACCGGGCAATGCACACTGCACAAACACAAGCGTTGCATGGGCATAGTAAACTCTCCCCAGTGTAGAAGCTGTTGGGCATGCGATTGTATGAACTCAGACTAGGAAAATTAACTCTAAATTAATCCGCGCATTTCTTTCTTCAAGTGCAACCGAGATAGAAGGGCTTACAACGATATGGGGGCATAATATGTCTTTTGACAGACTGGCCGTTCAGGGTGTACTCGCTAATAAGGAAGAGAAAGTGTAAGTCGCTTCTTCAAGCAAGAAATTGGTGATTCCAGGCAGTTACGGAATTCGATGTATTCGGACTTTCGTGAAAACCTTCTGTCAGAAGGTTTTTGCTTATAGTGTGGTTTATATGGTAGTTCTAGCGACTCTCTGTTACCCCCTCTTCTCTCTTAGTAACCTTCTGGCATTGTTTCTGCACTTTTGCTTCTGAAGAAGTCACTTATACTAATATGGTAACTTTGAGTTAGTAGGTATTTGGATTTTTTGTGCATTTGTTTTACTTCTATTTTGTAATTATAGTTCATTTTTGTATTAGGTATATATTTATTACACTATTATGACGTTCTTAAAACCCTCATAGTATTGTTATTAATGCTTATGCTATAACATCATTCTAATATAGAATAATTAAAATAAGTGAATTGACTTATTGGATGCGTCGTCAATCTGTGTTCTCTTCGTAAACGTTTGTTTCTGTCAATCTTGTAAAAGTTAACATACTGTATGTACAGGTTTGCTAATCAAGCCTTTACGTCTAACATAATAGTATAGAAGTAAATTACTAAGCAACGTGCCGTCCTGTTTGCAGCTTCGATGTAGTAATAAAAATAAAATAACACTGTTTTATTATACCAACATGAACTGACTGCCTAAGCTAAACATAGTTTAAATAAAGACTTTATCTGCAGCAAATATTTATGGTTAAACTACAACATACAAGCTCTATAGTTATTGTGACCTCGTTTACAAACTGGTCTTTCTAAAAACAAATTTGGAATAAAGAGAAGTCATAAAGAAAAGTCCGAATTTAAGAACTTTCTTGATCGTAAACAAACTTCCATATATTCACTTGAACCTTCCCAGTAGACGCTCCCGATCCTTAAATACTGCAGATTGTAGTAATAAAAAAACATAAACAACCGCATCGTGCAATAAAACAGCACTTATTGTTTACTAACGACTACTCACAAAATATGTATGTATGTTGTACATCTTAAACCAACATTCTGGATTTTAAGGTAATACGTGAATTGACAACTAAGCACTTGAAAGAGACGGTGGAGTTAACATTGAATATAACGACGGCGAGCCGAAATCCATATTTGAATATCGACTACAAATCAGTGCGATTTGAAATTCAAAACAGGAGCCACCTTTATGTCTTTGGCTATGCAAACTAATTTGAAATAAATAAGGTGGATTAATGGAGCGCGTAATGGATTTCTTTGCTTTGATAAATTGAAAATGGTAACACATGCGCCGAATAACATATTCTATTTCAGAAAGTGGTCGATATAAGCGAATCCTTTCCTGCTATCATTTTCTATCTTATGATCATGACCTAATATCTTAACAAAATCTCCAAGTAAAACATTTTTGATTACACTACTTATTGTTAGTTATATCGTTCTAAGATAAATTGCCACCGGAAACTAGCATTTGACGTTTTGAAGGGGTCAGTATCATTGTAAATATCAAGCAGGCGTTTTTCTTGACATTTACCATTTGCTTGTAAATTTTATAGTTATGTTGTCAATATCTAAACAAATAAAATAAATAATTACTACTACCCGAATTCCTAGTACATGCTATATTATATGAGATCGTAAATTAATTAGTTATGCAATGTTCGAGAAAAATTAATATAATTACTAACTCAAAACAGCTAAATGACTTTTATTCCGGTTTAGTTCGCGTGCAGAGTTAAACACACACTTGTAATTTATTGTCAAAGTTTTGCAATAGTCGACAGTATTTGGGCCATTTGCTTGGTTATACGCGAACTTGTTACACACACGCACAACGGCTGCACACCTAACGAGAAAACGGAATAAAAGTGAAACCATTCATAAACATGTAACCTACACGTACTTCGAATAAAACGCAAGACTTGGTTTTTATGAATGTCATTAATGGATTTAGGTGAAGGGATATATTATTGCTCATTAATGGTACCATAAATTATCTATAATAAGGCATCCATTTGCGAAAGTTAATTCCGTATATTGGACTACAGATTAATGCTCAATATCCGTAATTAAATTTTCTTTTAATTGTTTATAGAGTTATAATACTTTATGTCATTATTGTATAAATCTGAGGATATTGTACTCTCACATATGATCTTTACATCCTCCTGTTTTATTACATATGTTTTCTGTTTTCGTTTATAAATATAGTATAGTATATAAATTATAGTGGCGTTCTTTTTAATTATTGTCTAGTATGACCTTTAGAACTTCTGTTACATCTTCTGCATTCTAATAAATCAGAAAATATAAATAGTTATATATAAATTAGACATATACCATGTTGTTGATAGGCATGGTTAGTTGTTTATAAAATTTATTGGTCACGAATTAAATGTCAGTTCCTTCTACTAAACCTAATTATTCATACTTACGTTACGGATTAAATAGATTTTTGGAATTTTCCAATACAAAGACAGATGACTACACATACATGATTACGAAGTTAGTGGAATACTGATATTATTTCTGTCCAAAATGCAATTCTAATTTAACTTAGACTACAATGTACTCACTACATCATTAAATAACAGATCCATTTTTAAATAATCAAACCAAAGACAAAACTAAAAATATATATAGTCATCTTTTTGTCCCTCCTACCTCAAAAAAAGAAATAAATCTTGACATTTATTCGCACCCGTGAATGAAGTTACTCAAACAATCAATTTTTTTGTACAATTAATTGTAAGTCATAAATATGCGCAAGAAATTATTTGTATAGTACAAGGATAACATAAAGTAATGAATATATTTTAAATTATTATTACTTTCTAATAAGTTAAGTTAATATCAAAAAATAAACGAAATCTAATTGCTTAAGGAAGGAGATTTTACCGGATCTATGGGGATCAGGAAGACCAAGAATTAGTGATGTCCAAGTTGCAGAGATTCAGGAGATAGCCAGAAGTAATCCACTAGCAATCATCGTGCAAATACGATATCCAAGTGATTGCAAGTTCCGTATATCACTGTTTGAAAAATATTAGGTAATATTCTAAAAATGTATCCAGATAAACTGAAAACGCTGTTTGAATTAAAGAAGGCAGATTGCGCTACTAGTAATAAGGGGGTCCGAGGTAATGGGTCCGGAAGAGTGACTCTGAATGCTTAACTCTGAATGGTAGAGTCAATACTCAAAACTTTTTAATCTGGAGAAAATCCATAAGAAATTGTTCGAGAGAAGAAAGTTTTGTAGCAAATTTTATCATTGGTTCGTATTTTTAGTAGTAAATACAGAATAGAGAAACCGGATCTACAGTCGTAAATGGTTAACAATTCGTGCAAATGTTAAGATGTTATGTCATTCTACAGCTGTAAAACAAGCACCATAGAATTGAAAACGTCATTTTTACGCAGGAGAAAACACCCCCGCACAAAACTGTTAACCAATGTTTTTCAAGATTGTGTATTAAGCAGACATTTTTCAAATGTATGGCCCTCAAGATCATCTGATCTTAATCCAGCAGATTACTGGCTGTGAGATAATTTAAACAGTTTAGTGTTTAGAAGACGACCAACAACGCTAGAGAAATTAAAAGACAATATTACGGAGCAAATTAGTGCTGTTCAAGCAGAAATTCTACGGAATGCTGTGCACTATTTGGAGGAAAGGTTAGTAATCTTATAACAGCAAAGTGGATATTGACCAATTGCCATACTTATTTTGGAGCATACTAAGCCTCATTCCTTAAGCAATGCAGCAGTTCTTTATTTTTTTGTTATTAATTTAATTTATTAAAAATTTATAATAACGACCAATAATGCTTTAATTTATGATAACCCCATTTATTAATATTTAAAAGTATGTTGTAGTGTGACAGTCAATTACAGAAATTAAGCGGTATTATTAAAAGAAATTCTTTATTAATGATCTATTAATTAGCCAGTAAATGTACGACTATGGTCCATCAAAAGTCTTAACTCATCAGAGAAAACGTAGTGTTTCTTAGACTTCTACACGTTCCAAAACCAGAATGTAAAGCTAGCCACAGATGTTGTTTTGTCTGTACGGCTGTACGTGCAAAGTGGATCGTGTGTAACCGAAAACCGTCTTTCTTGCTGGTGTTCAAAAATATCCGCCGCGACTTGATTTTCTCCGTGCGTTTGGAACGTCCTCGTGGAAGTCTGTAGGTGTGTGTGTCACCGCGTGTAAGAAAGACGGTTTTAATCAGTAGTGTCGATGTGACTTTTACGAGTAGTAAATTTATGTATAATAACAAGGTGTGATTTAAGGAACTTGAATAAATAATTTCCTAATGAATTCATAGCACTCTACAGAAGTCACCCTTGTCTGTGAACAATTAAGTCCACAGAATACGCTGATAGAGAGAAAAAAAGCATGCGAGGACATGGTTAAATGATATCAAAGGTTTCCACGGCCTGAATCTCTATTATAGGGCTATTCGGATGTTGACGGGATAAGTAAAAGCATTGTAATGCGTCAAAAGGTTTTCGCCTCTAACGTGGTTGACCCCTCTAGTTACCGTGACCTTCTGACATCCCTCACTCACCAGAAGATTTCAACCTAGTGGTTGAAATCTTTGCTAGAGCGTGGTTTAGACGTTGAGTTGCCGTGACCTTCTGCTACTCCCCCAGACACCCCTTGCTCCTAAGGAAGCCACTTACATTAGTGGTGAAACACTTGTGTCTATTTAAGTAACCATTCTTTAGACCATTTTGACCGTTTTCTTTTTGAAACTTTTATAGCTATTGCCGCCGCTACTGCCAACATAGTTATAGTATCAATCACAGTTGATCATACGGCGATATCAGAAAAACTGTACAAAACAATTGCTACGTGTGACGACATCGTTAATCGTTCTTACCGGACAGTTTTACCCGAGCCGACAAACTGCTAAATCTGTGATCGCCTTAAAGAGATATGTGATGTTTTGTATAGGATACATCTGTATGCCCAAACTAGACATTTTAAACCACCATAAGGTAATTAACTCTTGGCCAAAATTATGCAAACATCTTTCAAAGATATACAAGCAAGGTATTATAATATTGAAATTAAATACCTTTATTTAATACTTTTGTGAAATTTCGGATGCAAGTGTTGTTGCCCTGTATTTACCTTTAAATTAATTACCTACATTCAATATCGTGGACCCGCAGCTATAGCATTTACATACTGAATGATTGGTGAGAATGACCTATTAGTCCTAATATACAAAAGACACGTAATTTAAATACCAAAAATCTTGATAGAATATAGCAGTAGATGAACGCTAATCTGAATATATTTCAGGATAATTATGTATAACTTTCGGTTAACCGGAAGTTAAATAATACCAGTATATCACAAATCTAAGTATAAATAAATTATCTTTTGAAAAAAACAGATATTGTAATAATTTTATGGTTACATTACAGCACATAAGAGAATGGAGGAAAACAAAATGTTACATGTGATACTTTGTACAGTAAAACCCGTCAATAGGGGCCACTAAAAAAATCAAAATTGTTGGCCGTTATTCAAAGGTGTCTGCAAAAGACAGGTGATGGATATTACTCACGCCAAATTCTAAGCAAATACTTTCACATGATAGCTATTATTTCCTTTTAGAAATAAAATTAACTTGGACATTATTTTAAATGATTTTATTTAAACTTAAAATAGAGAATACAGAGACACATTGATAATATATGTATACATAGATTGCTTTTATTTTTTGACAAAAAATGCTTCAATTTTTGTTTGTTTTAAATGTTTTAACTTAGATTCATACATTTCACTTTCACATTTGTGTAAAATTTTTAAAATCTCTGTAACCATGTCACCATTATTATTACACAGGAAGTAACTCTGTATTTCTCTTAATTTTTCGCACACTTCGCCTATATTTGACAAAGTTGATTTTGGATCTTCAAACTCTTCTATCTCGTTGTTATCGGAATCATCATCATTATTGCATAGTTCTTCAACAATCTCTGCTATACTAAAATTAGGATTCTCTGTAGGTTCATCATTGTCAATGGAAGCAAAATCATGTAAACTTGCCATTGCACTGCCGACTTTTAGAAATAGCTTAGCAATGGATATTTCGTCCTCCTCGCAAAAATCTTCATTACATTGAACTACTTCTGCGAATCCAGCTTTGGAAAAACAGTTTATAATGGTAGATTGAGAAACCTGTTTCCATGTGGCTGCAATCCATATTAGCGCACTTGTTAGATTTATGCTCTTTTCCGAATCTTCAAAGTCACAATCTCTCTCAACGAACGTTAATAGTCTTTTGATCAAAAAACTGTGGTATATCATCTTAAAATTGTGAATTATGCCTTGATCTAACGGCTGACAATACGACGTAGTGTTTGGAGGCAAAAAAGTTGCATTATTCAGATATAGAAGCACCTTTCGATTTTGTTTTTTCATTTTCATGTCAAACTGATACAGCCATTTTGTCATAAGATCTGATGTCATCCAAGCCTTTTTGTTATGCAACCACTCTAAAGGTAATTTGTCGATATGATTTCCCTTAAAACACCCGAGATTTGTACTTTTTCCAATATTTAAAGGGGTTTCTTTGTCGCCTTCCGTATTTGTGCAGAATAAAATAGCTAACCGTTGTTTTGCTAAGTTTTTGCCATTGCATTTATCGTATTTTAATGCAAAAGTTTTATTTGGCATGGCGCGATAATACAGACCTGTTTGATCAACAGTAAATATATTCTTCGGAGAATAATCCTTTAAAATTAATGGTAATTTAGATTTTCATGTTTCTACATCTTCCAAATTTACATCAGCAGACTCCCACAAATTGATTTAAAAGTGATATTGTGCCTTCGACAGAAACATTCCAACCAACCATTTGAAGCAGCAAAATTCTCGATTGTTAAATTTCTTCCTGTCTCTAGCGCCTTTTGTGTAATCAATGATCCAGATATGGGAATGTTTTTATTTCTAGCCATGCAGAACCACAACTTGATCCAGTGCCACTCCACCCGTTTTAGGGGATTTCCGTTTCTGATTCAAATTAATACCTTCTTCGTACATCCTTTTAATATTACTTTTGTTTTTTAGGATATCGCTAATTTGAGTTTTTCCAACTCCGAATTTTTCGGCTAATTTCCGCGAACTTTAATTATACTTGTCACTTTTCTCGATAATATCAGTTTTGTCTTTCAGTGACGAACGTTTCTTTTCAGCGACATATTCAAACACTTCACGAACACAACGATAAACATAAACTGATCGTATGAACAGGCGTTTTCGGAAACTGCTACAATCGGCTGCTGTTGTAAAATAATTCTAACTAACAATAAACTCTTACAAGTAAATTCTGTCACCTTCTTTAGACTAAACAGCAAATACGTGAGTTTTAAAATTTTCGATACGGACAACGACCGTTATTGAGAGGTAAATTTTAAAATATTGAGATCATCTGGCCGTGGCCGCTTTGTAAAGGCGGCCGTTATTGCAAGATTTGTATATATGGAAATACTCGTATTGTAGATTTTTGCAGTGTTCAATCTGGCCGTTATCACAAGTGTCCGTTGTATACAGGTGGCCGTTAACACAGGTTTTACTGTAGTTACATAAGATTAGTTGCTTTTCTAGTTAAATTTTTTCAGTATTATTTTTTTATGTAGTAAAGTATATGTTTCTTTGCAGGTATATTTTGATTTTACAAAATATTCTCTCTTAATTCATTCAATTCAATTCTTCAATTTGCGGAAGGAAAAGTGCCTATTTTTCTTACAAACATATACTCATTTTGACATCTGTCATTGTTATTACCGGTTCTTTTAAGGATAATTGTTGCTATTGATTATTATTGTGATACTGAACGCGGATAGACGTGCTCTCTGTTCGTCGTGTGAGTTTTTGAGTATCAGTGTTGTTATATTCAGATTTTATTGTGTTTTACTGTTCGTTTGTTTGCGGATATGTAGACGTATTTAGTTTTGCGACACTGCTGTTATAGAGTGACTCCTGCATATACTGCTGGTGCTGTTTATCATTTTTGAATGGATGCTCTTAATATTGGAAGGTTATGTAATAATTTTGAATGTGATCTAGATTATTGTGCAAATCAAAGCGACTGTGTATTGTCAGCGATATGTCCTTGACCTAAGATACTTAACTCATAGATTCAAGAAGCCTTGCAGAATCAGAATTTAAAAGCCGCAGAAACATAATACATGCCATGAAAAACGCCGTGGAATGTCAAATCAAAGACATATAAGTACTGACTTTAAGAAAGGTATTCTTTTATTGAAGAATTCCATAACCAACATTCAATATCTCCGGAGCTCTTGGAAGCCGGCGGAAGTAATTCTAATCTATCGAGCAACACAGATAATTCGATGTGCATCCATCTCTCATATTCTTTTAAATACTTCCTTACCTGAGGATAATCTCTAAATAACTCCCCAATTAAACAAAGATATGGAATGGACTGAAGTAATGGGCAGAAGAAACAAGAAAGGTAACTGATACAATAGAAGCAAGGACTCAAGAATCAAGCACAACTTCTAACAGAGATTAAGACGCACTGAGCAAGAAATTGGGTTAAACTAGACCTCGTCCTGAGTCCACGTTTGCCAAGAAGGTGCTGAAATAGTAGAAAAGAGACACCCAAGTAATGGAGGCAGCCGAGCAATGCTAATTACGAGGTGCCATCCTGATGTAATGCTACCAGCATTGCACTTTTCTTGGTCTATGCGAATAGGACTAATAGAAATACGATATGTTAGGTATAGGAACAGATAATAAAGAATAAAAGAGAATATTGTACAGATTCTAAATATGTACATATGTACGGAAACATGCTTTCTCACTTAAAGAAACATAGTTTTATTATATGGAACATAGTCATATACCACGAAAATCTTAGGCACCCCATACTGAGAAAAGCTGCAAATCTTATGTAACTACACAATATGAGCTATGTATATAGAAATCCCGTTTGTCCACCCTTTGGTCCTGTAACGTAATACGTACTACCATAAAGCTATTATTATGTTATACTTATATTATATCATCGATATCTGTGATTGTTTTCTCCAATGGCGAATAACTACGAAACTATGGCTTTAGGTATGGGGCATGTTACATGAGGTACTATGTGTAAAATATCTCATAGGAGCAGAACTTATAATTAGAGTTGTTATATATAGAGCATGTTAATTAAAATATGGAAATTGATGCCAACTTCCGGTTAGCCCGAAATGATATATGTATTTATCTTAAAAATGTTTCAGATGAGGGTTCACATTTGCTATATCTAAGAACAATTTTTTGCTTCAAAATTCTGCTTTGTTTCTTCATGACGTCTAACAGTGCCTTATCGCTATTCACCATGTATACTAGTTTATTAAATAGATTTAAAGATTATGAGGTTTGCTTTGCGTAGATACAATATTTCTAGTTTTTTCGGAAAATGATGTGTGCATAAAACCATAAATTGCAAACATCATACTTTTAATTATAATGCTAAGTGTAATGTTCACTTGAATTTTATTACTTCTTGAGTTGACAATGATATTAAAGCGATAATATATGGGATTCGAAGCTGCAGCATATATGTAATCAAATTGAAACAATGTAGGTATAGAAGTATAGAGTAGGAACTACTATATAGATAATATAAACTGATTTCATGCAACGTTATATGATTGAACGAAATCGATACAGTTTATGTTCTTTTATACAACGTATATAAATAGTAGTAAAATCTACGTCTATCGACTTGCTTGTTTATAGTTTAATGGATACCAATAGTTTATGTAATAATAAAATTTTCATAATCCTGTTTGCAAATTACCGATAATAAAAATTTGTACTTTACCAAGCGAAGTTCTACTTGAATTATGGCATATGGTTCATTTCAAATTATAACATTTTGCAGTAGTTTACTTTAGAGTTTAAGGTAACAGAATCATCGAAACTATAAAATTGTGAATAGAAGAGAGCAGATAGCCTGGTGTTTATGATTGATTGTGTTATCAACTCAATAATGATTGTGTCAACAAATGAATAACAAATAATGAATTCGTTTAATGATTAGTAAAGTGCAGTGCGTGATCTAATAACCCAAAACAGCTACTGTTCACTTTCAATGAACTGTATAAATTATTTATGATTACATACCAGATATACTAGAAAAACTTTATTCTGTTAAAACGTTTACAGTTTTCACATATAGATTTATTGAAGCCCATGAATTTCAAATTGTTATAATTGGAGTTTGACTATACATTGACATATGCGGGGGTTTATAGTCGACGAGTAGAATTGAGATTGACAATTGGGTTTGCCAATCAAATAGGCGATTTTGCATGTAAGAAGTTTGGATATAAAACATGAAATACGGCGATTTGCTAATAAAATGATTACTTTGTGTTGCAAAGTTGCAGCCATGCAAGAGCGGGTTGTAACCTATTGAAATCAGATTTTGCAGAACAGTAAAATTCTTATTTGTTTTAATTAAGTAATTAAATATTAAATAACTATCGTACTTACGTAATTGTTTATCGAAAATATGATATTTGGTTAATTTCACATGATGGTGCATTGTAACTGGTTTACTCAAGAATAAATGTATTATTATTCAAGTTTATTTCTTTTAATCGATGTCTTTATCGTCATAAAACGTTAAGGAGAGTTTTACTGAGGATTATTAAGTCCTTTTATATAATAGAATACAATTAATCCGTATCATAGGAGAAAGCTAGTGTACGGAAGAGTCACAACTAGCACAAAACACGATTTATAGGGATTGGTATATGTTTCTAGTATACATAGATAGTAGAAATCTAAATACCAGCATTGGTTAATGCAAGTTTTAATAAAATATATGAGCGAAATGTGCGACCTTGAACCTTTATCTTCTCAATTAGGAGCACATTAACCATTAAATCAAATAATAATGTCTCCAATTTATAGAATGCACAGATAAGCAAGTTTTGATTCGCATAATAATCTTTGCAAACTTTAAAAACCTACTTATATTTGAGACGACCACTGAAGATGATATTGCTAAAAGCAGTCCTCTCAAAACTACTTGCAAGAATTTGTAATGGACGGTTGTGTAGACATCTAACTAAATATAAAGTCTTATCTGTATACAATCTATGTATATGCAAATATGGTCATAGGCGGGGTTTAGTAGCGCTAATTAATACGGTTTGGCGTAACATTAACGTCTATTTTCCATTATTTGGGAATTACTTAGCACAATTTCAAAATTGCAGAAAGTGTTATTAGCGATGACTATGCATAGAACTTTTATATTTGAAACCTCCTTTGTGTTGTTTCAGTCTCAGTATATTACCGTATCTAAATTCCTGTACTTTATCTGTTGATAGATTAGTTTACTTACAATTGAATTTAGTCTCCCCTCTTTTGTGAAATATTTAATGCTGTTTTAAATTTGTTCTGTATTCTTTCAGAGTTTCAGAAAATAATGTTAAAAAATTGTTGTCAGTCGAAATTCATTGTATTCAGTTGTTTCAGGTTGATTTAGTTGTTCTGAAGATTGTTTCAATTTTTGTCTTCTATCATCTTTGGTTGATTTAGAAATTCAGAAAATGAATTTTTGCTAGCCCCTCTATATTTTTTAAAAAATTATAGTTTTGAAAGTTCTGATTGTTCCCAACATTGTTGCCTTCTACCATTACTTCATAACACAATTAAGCAAACTAAATTGTTCTAGTCTCCCCTTTTCCAAATTTGAAATTTTGAAAGTTGTTTCAGATTATTGGACGCTTGTTCTATCACGTATACTTCCTGAAAAAAAAATGAGGAAAACAAACAATGAAATCTGTCAAATTAGTCTGTCTTTTCTCGAAACCCGAAATGATGACAGTTGCCTCCAGTTGCCCATTTTGTATATTTCCCCAGATTATTAAGAAAAACGGTATTTCCTATAACTTCCCTTTACCAAACAACTTGTCCATGGTTGCTGTGTAGAAATGAGAACCATTTCTTCTATGTACCGCTAGTGGGCATAAATATTTTGAGAGCATAGTTTGGTCAGATCAACATATATGTTATAATAATAGTTTCAATATCGTATAAAGTGAATGCCACGTTTTGGTATATTACAGAATAAAAATCGCATTCAGTGTACACCGATTTACATATCGATCTTCTTTTTAAATATTTTAAACACCTTGTTTGTAGCGAACTTTCTCACTAATTAAATAATTTAAAAATAATCCAATTGCTTGCATTAATGAGTTGTATACATGCTCCTCATGTTAAGCAAATCCTTACGTAATAGCAATTGTCTCAATGCTCAAGCAAGCGTTTACATTGCCTACCATTTTGCACTTAAAAGCAAGTAATTCCACATACAATCTTAATTCTTCTCAATTAGTTTACGACGTATACACGATAAAAGGCTGAAATTTGTTATTGGCATTATTATTTTCAGTTTTAAACGTTATTAAGTTGGAAGGAAAATATTTTTTGTCTTGTGGTAGATACTAGTTGCCCCAGTTTTATTGTTTGTTTGATTACTGCGGCATCCATACTGTACAGGGTAGCCAGCTGAGAATGCAAAGTGCTGTATCTCGTAAACTATTCATCCGAGAAATTTGTGGAAAAAAAATATACATATTACTAAGGTGGACAAAAGAAGACCGTGGAAAATATAGTCAGATTTCTAATATGGTCACCAGGGGGCGTAACCGTCATTTTAATTTATTAAAGTGCTTTTTCACTGAAATCCACCTAGCTAACAAATATGTGCCTTTTAAAGCTAAACTTTATTCGAGTAACTTTTGTTTAACACTTTTTGACGCATCTATTAAAATAAAGTGGTGGGGGTAATTTGATGTTTTTTTAAATAAATAGCTGTAACTCCTAAACGACTCAACGGATTTTAGTAAGCTTGGTCTCGTTGGAAAAAGCATTTATTGTTCCATCAAACTCCTTACCTAAGATATGTCTAATTCTTAGCGATGCGGCTAGAGCGCGGTTTTCAATATATCAACAGAAAAGTGCAAAATTCTTAAAAACATTAAACGCAATTACATGACTTTTTTCCATAAAAACATAGTGTAATCATACCTAAATACGTTAGTGAAAACAGTATCTCGATGTCTTATTCGTAGCTTGAAATATCGAAGAAACAAAATTTAGTTATCATATAAATTTAAACAAACGCTATTACACCGGTATTTATTATTGTTTATTTGTCTTGTTTCAAGATTCAAAGATAAAATTTCAGAAGTTAATCAATTTTGAATAATAAAAGTATTTTTAGTTAAAAAAAAAATAGAAAAAACGTGCTGGAGCATAATAAGAAAAAAGGATCGATTTTGAAGCAAAACTAATGCGTCCTGCAATGTTCGAACTGTCAGCAGCTTCATTTTCTACTCTTGACAGGCTACGAATTGCCTATAGTACTTTCATGTCGTCTTTGACTGTTGATGGAATTTGGTAAACAATATGTTTTAACCGACTCTATAAATAGAAGTTGGAATAGTAGAACAGATGAGTTCTAGCGATCACGGTGCCCAAGAAAATACTTGCTTGCCGAATCCACTTCTGGTGATATCTTAGATCTAAATGTTCCACATTTCTTCAGAAATGTGCTGGGCAATCGTCTAGTTGCAAATACATATATTGCCGTAATTGCAATGGCTCATATTTTAATAAAATAAGCAATTGGTTTACCAAAAAATCAATAAACACGGCATATAGGTGGAAATAAGGCGTATAATAGTTCCGCCCAGGATGCCTTACTCCAGGAATCTATCTAAGAACTATAAATGGGCAAAATTGTTATTTTACCAAATACAAACAAAGAATTGTAGTCGTTGTTAAATAGATAGTTCAAATGAAACATTTAAACACATTATTGGAGTTTGGAAGCAAAATATTGCAACTACCTACTCAATATAATTGAAGATAGATTCTACCATTTAACATTTTTAATAACATCAAATCTAAATTATTTACTATAAAAGTTATTCGACTGAAGCTATATTCACGTAATTGGCCAAAGTCAATATTTTGGGTCGAGTTAATTGTCAGGTTGTATGGAAGAACATTTTAAAAATGAATACCGCCTAATAAAGCCGATATTATTATTATTATTATTATTATTATTATTATTATTATTATTATTATTATTATTATTATTTTGATCAAGCATGGAGCATAAGTTAATGCTAAAACAAAGAGAAGTTTTTTAGAAATGTAGCAAACGTGAACTTTTTGAATTGTTAAATGTAATACTTATACAAAATAGATAGTATCAAATATTAAAAAGACAACCAATTTAAGTTATTGAAAGAGAGCTATCACAAGTGATCTTCGAATATTGTACAACTCAATGAAATTAGTTGATATTTCATGATGTATTATTCGGAATCAAATGTTATGTTATTAGTTGATGATATATACACTGCATGTTTATTATGTGTAGAAAATTGATACATTGTATAGGCAATAAACAACATTATTATTTTTTCTTAGCAATAAATATTGAGTTTAATTTCAATTAAAGCTCTGATGCTAAACTGCATTATAAATTTTTATGTAACTCCTACTGTCACATTTATAATGGTTTCCTGCCATGGTACGAAAACTTGTTATGATTACAACACTTTTCGTTAGAATGTTCAGGTTATTGATATGTCGGAATAACAAATTGTGTGAATGTAGAACACATTACATTATATGCATGGAGTTTTGAAAGGATGTCATTATTGCGTTTTATTACACACTGAAAAATTCAATAAATAAATTCTCTGACATTAACGAAAATGTAATTAAATCTAATAATACCTGATTATCCCAAATGAATGTATAGTTTCAAATTCGATTGGTATTACACGCCCCTAGAAACTATTGCGCCGGCAATAATCGGGGCCCTATACATCCCCCGCTTTCGGTGTTGTATATTTTTCATGGCTGCAAATGTGAGTGCTTTGTTTTTCCTCTTTGTTTGATGCGTGGTCTTTGTTAAGTGCATGCATAAAATTGCAGGCATTGAAAAAGTGTCTATTATAGGCAAAAAGATCTGTTGGTATTTGGTTAGTTAATTACTATCTAATTGCTGTAAGATTAAAGATCTTGTGCTGGTTGTAATGACAGAAATAAATTGCTTTTTAGATATGTATATTAGCTCGTACATAACTTCTGTATATAGTAATTCACGTGTATATAATTTATGAAACAAATTTCAAGTATTGACGTAACTATTGTATTGGTAAATAAAGCCATATGTGGATTTTTTATACTAGTAAGTAATTTTCATGAATGATACAAACGAAGAAAACTGGAATGGTGCGTTGAGAAACCTTAAAAACAATCAAACGAAGCAAAAAAAGCAAGATATAAGCACCAAATATCTGATCAAAATAGAAATTACAGTTGCCTGAAGACGAAAGATATTAGTGGTAGGTATACTTGAAGTTCAAAAATAGATTGATTGTACCGAGTATTCAAGTAAGTAGTGTCCTTTTACCTTGCTAATTACTGTTTATATAGTATAGATTAAATTACATATTTCTTAATAAAGAATACATTAACGCTGCTCTGTGTTATGCAATATTACCGGCAATATGTAGTGGATGTGTTAGTAGGTAGGTACCTACATATGTATGTATACAGGGTGTCCCAAGAATAAAAAGACAGAGTAGAAGCAATCGCAAGCTGGAATGCTAAAAAAAGTAAATCCAAAATATGAAGTCTCTATTCGTACGCAAACTGCAGGAAAAAATAATAAAGAATTCAATTGGCCTTACGCCGGGCCTGGACGAGCGCGGTACAAAGCGAACGAAGACTGCATACAGACATGTATCACCATTTTACTTCTATGAAAATAAAAATGCACGTCTCTATACGAGATTACTAAAAAGTAACTATTAACAATACTCCATAATAAAGATCAAATCATTAATTGAGTTTTTTTCCAGCAGCTATTAAAATTAATTACGAGATAAATTTTTGTTTAATTTTTAACAACGCTAGATAAAAATAAGTAAATAGTTTGATATTTACTGTAAAAGGGTCACAATTATTACAATCAGCTATTATAAACTACAAATTTAAGCGCAATGACTCCTATTGTTTAAAAAAGTTATCTAGCTTTATAGAAAGCAATCGATCATCTAGGGGCCTTATTGATATTAGTTGAGTTACTACAGTTGCCGAAGCGCCTTATCAATTGTTTGACTGTTGGTTTATGAATACGCACTTCCATATATATTATGTTCATACGATTATAAATTGTTTGCAATGCATTCTTTAGTGTCTCGACGAATATAAACATACTTGCAACCAGGTCCCTAATATAATTTTCTAATATAAAAATTTCGTACGAAAATTAATAAATTTATAACTTTTTCATTTTTTCCTTCTTGTGATATGTGAAATAATATTACGTGTTTTTATTGAAGGGACACCCTGCATAGGTAAATATGTATTATGTATGTACATATGTATATACATATTTTTAAAAAAGTTAAATAACCCTATATATTGATTGGCAAATAACATAATTTACTTTACGTAAAAAAGTTGAAAATTTAGTATAAAATTTATATTGTTTTGTTTCAAGATAGTACAATTAATTTTATTACCAGAATTTTTGTATTTAATTAGCAAACTTTTTATAAGCCTTCTGTCATACTCATAAACGAAACTAAGCAATTTTTAAAGGCAAAATGAGTTTTGATATACATATATTTGACTTCATGGAGCACTATTAGCGTACACAAGGTTTCAGTACAACCAACATATCACAGATCTTTTAATATCTAAGTATGTATGTGTATTATGGAACTTGGAATATACAGAGAGTAGACTAAAGGTTCATATTAGGGAAAATATTTCTAACTTTATTTCATTGCTTGCTTATTCTTATCATTAGTGCATTGTGGATATAAGCCCAATAAGATAATTATGCACAAAATACCGTCCCGTGTAATCGTAAAACACATATATGTACATATGTAGTAAATAAGAAAGTGCATGTTGTCTTCTTTTCTAATTTTTAAACATTGATGTATTGAATATGCGAATTTAACAGTATCTGTGCGTATCATTTTACACCATTAATTCACAGTATTGGAAATACTTGGAATAAATTTATGCATTAACTCGCGTGTAACACAGCACCGACTTCAGAAAATCTAAAAATTAAATCACCAAGTATTACGTACTAGGATGCTGCCTGCGATGTAGAATTCCTTTACATACAAATTACGCGCAACTCATGTGGGTCGCAGTAGGAACCTACCTAAAAGCGACATTCTCTAGGGATTGCAATGTAATAACATTGAATATCGAAGGTAATTTACTAATTATCTTTAATTACTGGGTGGATTACAAACCATAACGCGTGAGTTATTTTTCAAACAGTAATCGCTTGCGTATTGCTCGACAAACTCTCATTGGTGATATAAATTACTCAGCTCAAATTAATTGAGCAAAAAGCAGTTGCATCGGATGAACGAAAATATGGTTTGGTGCACACTCCATTACTGAAATGGCAGGATGTAGGGTCACTAATGGAGCAGGAGAACGAGAAAAGTACGGTGTTTAAATAATACATTGTAGTTAGCTCGGTAAAGTTAATTCCTCGGAAAACTGAGGAATCCTTATTAGTAAGCGTAAGCCACCAAAGATAAAATACACTGGAAGTAGCCGTAAAAGCTATTTATTTTTATATACAGGTTGCTCCAAGCACCACTGAAACTGCACGATTGCGGAGAAATTGACAATGCACATAAATTTAGTTAGTTGTGGAAAAATATACTTTTATTTGTCAATTAAGTACAACTAAATTGAGTTAAACAATTGTAAACAGAATAATACAGGTAAAGGTTATTAATATTTATTTATTTTTTATAACAATAAATTCTCACTACTGCTGGATGCTGTTCCTATACACACATATGCAGAAATACGGTTTCAGTACGATGGTTTATCCCCACACAGCATTTGGAAGGACGGATAGTAGCTTAACACTAATTTTCCAAATATGCGTTGGTCTGGTAGATCTTATTGTCGAATTAGAATAGACGTCATCTTTTGGAAGCGAAAGTACAGGTAAGTATCCGCCAATACACAGTACCGAAAATAACAATTATATTTTTCTTTTAATCTCTGTACACAATGTTCATCATACGACGCAACCAAACTTCATATCGATTTTGTAAGTTACTAAACACATTTATAACAAGTGGTTGATTTAAATACTGAAACACTGTTTGTATTCTGTCTGGTAGCTCTGCAATATTTTCCGGTGGATTTTCTGTGCATCATACCGCAAATATGTATATGTTTTTCAAGAAATTGGTATCCTCGTAAATTAAGCTTAATATGCGACCACACTAAATTCCCCTTGCATTTTTATTCCCAGGGTTTAGTCGTTGTTCTGAATACGATAGGGATAACCACCAATTTATTTGAACGAACGACGTGTAGATGTTTCACTCATGTTGAGTTTACACGCAGTTCTTATATGGTTTCTCTGCGGTGAGTGCAGAATATGTTTCAAAACACGTTCTGCGTTTTTTTTAGTACACACTGGTTATCGACGTCCTGAACAACCTTCACGTTGATGCAATACGTCGTAGAGTATTTAGTGCGACAAAATTTCTGAACAACACCTGCTGAAAATAATTGACGAGCACACCCTCTATAATTTGAAAGGGTGGTTCTTGCGCTGCGCAATGAAATTTGGTATACAAGTATGTAGTACTAAACTAGTAACTAACTTAGCCCCATGCAGACAGCGCTGTAACCCTGCTGAGACGGGATGCATTAATAGCGAGAGTATCCGCCGCGAGCAGCACGTACCATGACTACAGGAAGTCTTCGACCTATCATATCCCAGATATGTTCAATCGGATTCAGATCTAGAGAACGAGCTGGCCATGGGAGCATTGGTATACGATGCTATTCCCCAAAGGCCTGTGCTACACGCGCGACGTGCGTTCGAGCGTTGTCGTGCGTGTACAGCAGACGTGCGCGCCACCGAACGTAGGAAAGCGCAACGGGCCGTAGCACCTCATCTATGTATGTATCGGCGACCTGACATCGGCTGCTGTACACGCAGCAGACGTTTACGTTCTCCTTATGTAACAGAATCCTATACCATAATGCTCTGCTGGCGGTGGATATGGCGTAGTCGAGCACATTGCACGAGTAGACGCTCACCAGGTCGCTAGCGAACCAAAATTTGCGCATCATTAACGCCCAATTCGAATTTTAATTCGTCGGAAAACAAAAATGTCCCTCTACTCGGCAACCCACCGATGCCTTGTGTTGACCCACTGCTAGTGTGTGTGGCGGTGTCCGGGAGTGAGTGGAAGCCGCTACACACGGCGCGCTCGCAGTCCGTCCTTTACCAAACGCCCCCGTACAGTTCGTGTAGTGATGGCGCCTTCCCTTCCTGCTAGCCAAACTACTCGAAGTTGCCTTCAGGATGATGCAGATGACGTGCAGTGCGCGCCATCCCGCTTGCTGCTGAAGGTGCATACGTCCTACCACAGTCAATTCTCGCCATGTCTGTGGCACAGCCGGCAACAATCGCTCGAGACGGCGCGCGATCTCATTGAAGGATATACCCGCCATGTGCAACCTCACAACCACTCGTCGCTCAAACTCGCTTAAGTACGCGATCGACCCGCCATTATATTTATTGATCATGCAAAGAGCAGGCTTGTTGTAAACATTGTAAGTATCCATATCGATACATTGTCGTAATTGCGATATAAATGACAATGACAATCATACATCATATGCACAGATTTCTATAGAAAAGTAGGAAAGCTAAAAGTAATTTACGGGAATTGATGTGACAGTTCTAAAAGAGCTGGAATCTATAACATCTTTAACTAGCAGGTTACGTGTAATACTTTTGTGTCTGTATAAATAAATTTTCTTTATAGAAGCCTGTATAAGGTATAAGATTGTATTATAATCAGGCATGCAATAATTGCATATTTGGGAAGTAGAATAAATATTTATGCGTATCTGCACAGAGTGCCATGCCCAGAGCAGAGATTAATTATTTATTAATGTTGTTCAAACTTTTATTCGCTGCCCCTCTGAAGAGGGACAAATCAAAATATAAGAGAAATTTTGTTCTTCTTTGTTATATAGGTACATTTTATAGAAAAATATAATATTCTGCATATTAATTAAAGTGTAATGCAGCATACGAGAGACGCAAAAAATCAGGTATATAGTATACAAGTTAATGAGCGTAAATATTTGCTATATCATTTATCAATCAGTCATCATCATTCAAGCTTTAAATTGACTGAGGTTTTCTGAGAACAGCGGAAGAAAGAGAGAAACCGATGGAAGTTTATTATCTACTGGGTATTATATGAATGTTTTCTCATCATAACTTATCTGTATTTCCATAGGTACTCGATACTGTCACATTGCCGCATAAACACTTGATAAAATTACAGTCAACAAGAATGAACGCATGCGTGTAGTGATATATGTGTATAAGACAACATTCACACAGGGCTCATTTATTATTTGACAAAACGGACAATTTAAATTCACCGTAGTCAGTAAAGCGTCTCGAATTGATGGGTGCCCCTAAAAAGATACATATGTATTCTTCCGCAACACCTTTCTATTGTACCCCTTCGAAAATAATTCTTATTAATCCTTGATGGTCCTAGTTTTTATACACAAGCGCGTCAATCCATCCGCCACTTTAACCTTTTTACTCTTTCACTTACCTGCCTATCCATCCACAAACCCTTCTGAAACTAATTTAAATATTTATATTAGGTTTACGTGATGTGTGTATGTGTAGATATTGTACGTGAATTCTGGTCGGAGTATGGGATTTTTATTCATATATAGTCTTTTCTTTGGTCTTCGTATTATGTTAAAATATCTTATCGTATTCTAAATGTAGTAATTTTTTGCATAAATAGGAATACTTTCTCACACTCTCCTATATACATACATATGAACATACAATTTGCATAGCGGCTATATTTATTTTACTAATATCCAACGTCACCAACTAATATCGAACATCATCCAAACGCAAAATAAGCAGAATGAAGTTGAAAATAAGAATCATACACACCATATAATTAATAGAAAAACTTTTATTTGAATGGATAACAGAAATATAGTTTTCTTTTCATGAATGGTATTGAGAAAATGTTGACAAAAAATGTTGAAAGTTCTTTTTAATTGTGTTGGTATGCGGAAGACAAGACTAGCGTTGAGACCTGACGTGTGGAAGTAAGATAGCTGGAGACCAACAGATTAATAAATCCGTTTTGCCTAACAAAAAGAAAAGAGAAGGTATTATAATCAGTGAAGATTACTTAAAATAGTAGGTGACAGAACGTTGGAAAAGTTGTGTTCCTTGTGTTTGTCTAATATTTATAAGAAAGAAATAGTTAGACCGAGAATCTGAGTTTTTGATTCAATTTTTTTAATTTTTTCGAAGAAATAGCGTAACAATTGACCATGAACAGACAAACGCAACCCCTTGTGATTCAACCTACGACTTCACAATTTTGATACGTTTTACTATATCGGTGTCTCTGTAGAGCTACAGTAATTTGACAGTTAATATTTTAACATTGTTTACAGTAAAGTGATGTACGCCATGAATAGAAACATAAACTACGTAGTAAGAGCTGCACTCAAATGCTATGAGGTTCACAGTCCGATTCGATCATGTCATATGTATGTTACCTAAGTAGCAGTAAATTCTGTTCTACAGAGGTCTGTAATTAGGCTAAAGAATAATTAATATTAGTGCAGTCTCATCGACAATCCAGAGCTGTTAAGAAAATCTGGAATTTATTATAAAAATTGTAATTATTGTCAAAAAAAAGAATGGAGTGCAAATACCAAGACCAATTTCAATTGGAAGAGCTCAAGAACCCCAGAGCTAAGAGCAGCTAACCATGTATGAGACTGTACTTATAGTTTGAGATTCGACTTTTGTCGCTAATGTTTGTGGTAACGTCTCGCTGGTACGTTATTGCGGTTGAGCCACTATTTGCTTTTGGGACATAGTTCACAGTGGAGAATTATTTGGGGCAAGATAATGCAGTACATTTGCACATACAATTACAGCACGAGCTGCAGTGGACAGTCTTGTCAAGGAGTGGGGCATAAGAAGTCAACACACGCTATAGACAAATTATGTCTAGAAAACAATGGGTTTAGGATTCCAAGTATTAAGTTAGATATTAAACTTTGCCTTATCGTGAACTTGCAAATGAGCGCTTCTCCGTTAAAATGCTTTGCTTGTACTTTACTACTTACTTTGTATGGTCTACATATTTTGTAATTTTCAATATTATCAACGCCCTTACAGACGCACGAATAGCTGTTTACTCATTTTTGTCTAGTTTTTGGGACGTCTAGTTTCGTTTCATACTGTAGCATCTATTGTTTCATCTATTGCACTAGCACAGTTTGTAGGATATTAACACAGTCAGAGCGGTTTACTATTAGTCAATATCAGGTATGTAAGTTTATTTTCATGCTGTTAAACGACCATGAAAGAAAATATTTGTTAAGTATACAACATGTCTATACGATATAAGCTAATTGGTTACTATTTGCCTAATTTCAGTTTTGATGAATATGTTCGATATTTTCTATTATCTTTCTTGTTCTATTTTCTACTATAGCTTTAGCGATTTAACACGCAATAAGACCTCTGTCTGTACGGAAATAATTTCTGGTACTTGTAACGACGTTTCAAATGATCAATACTCCTACAAAAATTTTTGTTTTGCTTATTTTATCTTGTATACTAATTTGTAGTTGTTGTTTAGGCTGCCTTGAAATGCGTGGGAGTCTATGAAATTATAAACTTCAAATTATAATTACTGAAATAAAGAGTTGGTATCCACTAGCTGTAAACAAATCATCGGTGAACAACAAACAACTATGGCTCTAATGATCAGTATGACATGCAGTCTCTTTCAGAAATATCTTCTTGTTTACCCAAGATTGAATTATACCTATCGCTTGATTTTTATTTGCAATAGGGCTATTGTTCGTAAAATTTTAGCAAATCGAAGGTAATCTGTGGTAGATTGCTTTTGAAATACAAAAGCAATGTAACGTAAAATTGCATCCACAATTTACATACAAGTATTAGAAATGGAATAATATCGAAGGGATACCGGGGAAGAATTGCTGTTAAAAAGCCTTTTATATCAGCTAAAAATAAACGAATTCGGTTGCAATGGGCGAAAGATAAAATAAATTGGTCTCTTGACCAATGGAAACATAATATAGTCAGATGAATCGAAATACCAACTTTTTGGATCAGATAGTGTTTATGATACACGGAGTAAGAGAAGTGAAATATATAAAGGAGTGTTTAAGACGGTCCATAAAAGACGGTGGTGGTAAGTTACATTCACAAGTTTGTTGATACCTATCTTATTTTTACAAAAAAGTTTGATTGTGTCAGGAGGTCTATAATGTTTTGGGGTTCAATGTTATGGAAAGGATTTGGTGAACTCGAATGTATTGGTGGAGTCATGACTAAAGAAAAAGATTTGAATATTCTTAAATCGAAACATCGTGCGTCTATAGAAAAATTAGGCCAGTAACTTTATATTTCAACAAGATCGAGATCCAGAGCATACGGCTAAGATTGTGCAAACTTAGTTTCGTAGTCCTAGTGGTATATGTATAGAGGTATTGGATTGACCCGCACAATCGCCCGACCTTAATCCAATTGACCATTTGCTGTCCATTTTGAAACAAATTATGTAACGTCAACGACCTACTAATATTAATGTTCTCAAGACGGTTTTTAGCGCAGAATGGACGAAAATTGAGAAGAACATATGTCAGAAGCTGGTGGTATGGATGTCTAGGCGATGTGAAGCTGTAATTGCGAGGGTACGATTAAATTTTTGCTATAGAATTTTATTATTGTATAATTTATATTTTTAAGTTATTAACTCAATAAAAAATAGTTCTGCCACGCAATTCCCGTTCATATATTTAGTAAACTTTCTATATTATACATCGTTGTTGTAGACCCTTTATTTAAGACAATTCTCCATGATCAGCTAGATTTGTAACAGGATAGGATTATTTTTTTACGTTCTGTATGTTCTTCGTAAAATTGATAACTATGAAAGTTCCACTACTGGTTAAAGTAAACGCTTTACTTGGATTGGAGAGAGAGGAAGCTTTATTTGAATCACATCGTTTTCTGCACTCTTATATGTAGTCAGACCGTTAGTATAATGCCCGTAGTCTTCCCAATGTGAATTCGACATGATAGACCCCATGTCGTGAAGAGTTTGTCCCCATTAGTATACTTTTGCTGTTGTCTAAATTATTGTTGTTTCTTTCTCTTTTGGTGTATAGATGTATTTTTGTTTCATATATGGTTTGTTATAATTTAATTATAGCATTGCAGAATAAGTTATATTATATGCATTAATTCTTAATTATACTACTGTTTTAATGTGAGGGTTCAGTCTAAAAGCCGGAAGTAGCAATACATGCTGCTAATCTGAACTGCCCCTTAAGGTTTCCATCACTTTATTATTTATTTTGTTTTTTTATTGTATAGAAATATTTGGAGTTGGAAATAAAGGCATTATTTTATTATTATTATTATTTATGTTTTGTCTGAGTAGCATGCACGGTAGGAGCCTATTAGCCATGGATAAATCCGTAAACCAGAAACAAACGTACATAAAAGTACTTATGGTAATAATCTACTTGTGAAGAAAACGTGGCCACGAGTGGTAAGCTTCAGGTGCACTTACAATTCCTTTCAACATAATTCAATTAATATTTCTATAAAGTTAATAATATTATAAACATTCTCCAAACAATCTCCTTTATATGTGATAATACAATTAGTTTGGTAATTTCTGGGAAGGTAAGAACGAACTTTGAAATCCTATTAAGTTATTTTTAGTAATGACATTCTTTGTTTGTTAAGTATGTATGGTGTTTCTAGTAAATCGTTTACTTTTATTATGAAATTGGTTTCTTCTTTTATGTAGTTAATAAAATCTAAGTACCCATGGATGAGCTTTTGATATGCTGGTTTATGATATCCATAAATTATTCAAATATAAATGTTGAAATGTTCTATCTGTTAAGGTATTTATAAAAGTAGTTAGTACTTCGATAAAATAGCAGCTAATTGCGATTACTGTTTATTACTGTTATGGTAGTATTAAGTCATTGTTTTTTTAATCTCGTTGGCTCATTTAGTGACGGTAAAACTGTCTATAAACGAAATTTTTATGGTATTTTTCTTTAAATATAACATTCCCACTCAAGAAACATATACTGAAGCCACAAAACAAAAAGCATTGGTATGATGAAGACTTGAGATTGGTGAACGAACATGTTAGACAACTGTATGGTCTGTATAGATCTAATGGTGATGCCAACGTACTGGAAGCGTATAAAAACAAAAAATTTCATTACACAAAACTATTAGCTCAGAAGAAAGCAAATTATTTTGATAATAGAATTTTAACATCGCATAATAAGACAAGAACTGCCCGGAATGTTATAAAAAAATTAACAACAGCCACTGACTGTGAAAATAAGGACATCCTGATTAAACATTCGCGGAGCAATATATCAGAATGCGATATGAAAAACTTGATAGTAAAGATGTTTCTGCTGGTTTATTTTTTGACCTATCGAAACCGTTTGACATTGTGAACCACGAGATTACGTTAAACAAACTGCAGTCCGCTAGTATCCGCGGAACAGCTTATACTCTATTTTGGTCATACTTGTCTGGAAGAACAACTAGGGTTGCACTTGAGGCTGAAGTTGGCGGAACCGATAGGACATTTATTTCTGCTCCAGATGATGTTAGCTGTACTATTCCTCAGGGGTCTATCCTGGGCCCTACGCTCTTTCTACATTAGAAAAAAATAAGTTCCTCATAGTTTGGAATGAGACGTCTTCGTGGTAATGTGGGAATTCAATCTCTTACGCAATTCTATTTTTCATACGCCGAGTTCCGCTTGCGCTATGGCATCATCTTCTGCAGTAGCGCGGCAGGTGCTCACAGAGTGTTTCTTTATCAAAGAAGAATGATAAGAACCATGCTGGCGAAAACTTCTATGACATCGTGTACGCCTCTTTTCAAAGAACTCAATATCTTACCACTTGCATCGCTATATATACAGGGTGTAACAAAATAAGTGTAAAACATTTTAGAGGGTAATTCCTCATCGAGAAAGAGATAGGGTCTTTCATATAAAGATACTTCATTGGAGCATCCCTTGTTAAGATATATCCCCTTAAAGGGGGTATATAAAATTTGTTTTACAATTTTTCTCACCAACACTAAAAATGCAATTTATTTGGTTTACCCCATGGTTGTAAGGGGTGGAAAACGCAACCCCTAAAATTTATTTCCAATGTAACTTTTTGTCTTATTATTTGTTTACCATTTAAAAATTTATTTCCAATATTGTTTCATTCTAAACCAAAAATGACTCCCTGTCCTCATTTTCTACCTTCTCGATTAAATGGTGAGGCCAACACTCAATTTTTTAGAGAAGTGCATCCAGTACTGCTGGAGGAAGTTCCTTTGGGCGTCAGAAGGGTTATGTTTTTTATGCATAATGGGGCTCCCGCCCATTTTAGTCAAGCAGCACGTCAGCATTTAACTCAAACATATCCAAATCATTGGATAGGTCGAGGAGGACCACAGAATTGGCGCTCGATCCCAGGATCTCAATCCTCTCGAGTTATCTACTTGGGGCTATTTACAGATTTTGGTTTATCCTACTCCGGTTCGCGATGTAGAGGACTTAAGAAACCGCATCATCGATGCGTGCAGGGTAATTAGAGAGAATCCAGGAATATTTGAGCGAATACTTGGCTCAATGCGCCGACGTCTAGACGCATGTGTAATGACTGAAGGTGGACATATTGAACATTTACTATGATTTCTACATGTTTTATGTTTTTTTATTAATAAATTAGTTTTGTTTATTAATCTTTAATCATATTTTGATGCAGGTAGTAACTACAAAATAACAATACTAATCCAGTTCGCATTTATGGCGATGTATCTCGTAGTTGTTCGTAAAATAATTTTTTGCTGCGAACTGATTAATTTCGGGCAAAAAATGCCTATATGTGCCAATGCAAAGAACGAAATTGTTTGAAACGAATGTTAAATACAAGGCAGTAATATTGTATAACAAACTACCGGCGACATTAAAGGAGAACAAGCCCATAACTCAATTTAAGAAACACTTGCAAAGATTTCTGCTGGCACAGAGTTTTTATAGTATTGATGAGTACTTAAAGTTCTAAGTCCTGTAGTTCGTTTTGTCGTGCATATTTCATTAGTATTGGAGTTTTGATTTACGTTTTAATAATTGTAATTGTAGTGACAATGTCTATATAGTGTAATCTATCACAGAAAATAAAGCATTATTATCATTATTATTATTATTATTATTGTTTTTATTATTGTTATTATTATTGTTATTATTATTATTATTATTACTATTATTATTATTATTATTATTATTATTATTATTATTATTATTATTATTATTAAAGTAACATATGTATGATGCAATAAACAATCTCATACGTTGAATCAGACTTGCTGAGTTGGCTTCATAGTATTTTACTTAACAAATTCTTATTGTTTCGTAGAAATCTGTACAAACCACAGGTAGGTAGCAAACTTATATGAGAGTTAAAATTTAACTTTACGTCGTTTTCTTCCAATTATAAGTTTTAGAAAGAGCAATTGGTAAGTAGTCAAAGCTTTCTAGAAAATTTCCGACGTAAAACAGAACAGATGCGAACGTGATTTAGCCTACACAGCACGTATATAAATCTTCGATGAATTCACAATAATTATATCACTTAAAGAATAATATAATTAATTTGTGTCCAGTTTATCAGCTCAATAAAGTTTGTAGGCTTGTCAGGTTCCCATTCCATGTGTCATTTAATTTATACATATATACATAAATAAATGAAATAAAATGTCGCGGACATCTTCAGAGATATGATCTTAAGAACTTATTAATATTCTTGTTCTTTATGTACGAGAGCCTATGTATATATTCGATTTTTGCAATAGTCGAATATATTCCCGTACTACTGTATATGTATGTATACCTACATATATTCATAACCTGCATTGTGGTTATGTTCGCGATATGGTTGGTAACACTGCATTTCCGACACCGAAAATGAAATATTACCTCGGTATTTTACGATTAAAATCTCGCTTAATATCTCGTTAATGGCGGCGCGGACCTCAATTATGTAGATGATAGAAATGGATTGGTTATAAATTATCCGCCGTGTATGAGTGTTGTGCGCGGATTAACGACTTAAGTACGGGACTCGTTCTATTGCAAAACTGTCATTAATTCACTTAAAAGCGCGTGTTTGCGTTCTTATGGCTTCGAAGTTTTTAATATTTCGTGCAGCGCCGAGGTTTCAATTTTTAATCGCGAATGGATGGATTCAGACAAGATAAATGTATTTTTAAACTGAGGGCAATAAATTGTAAATTCCATCAGTGCTCGAAAATTGTAGGATGCTTTCTTATTATTAGTATTAGAAGATCGGTTGCTTTACGTTCCGAGTAGGTAATTTAAAACAAGATCACGATGATATATGCCTTGTTTTTCTCGGCTTCCTTATTTTCTTTTAATCTACAGCGGTATCGATTCCTGTTAGTTGAGATGGAGAAATCACCACAGTTAGTATGTATGTATAAGGAACGAGGATAAATATGTAATAGACGATGTTTGTTACTAAAGAGTAGCAATTCTTGTTATTTCTATATTGTCATACACAAATACAGGGTGTAAAAAATTAAACCGACAAACTTTGAAGGAAAGTAGATGACGTTAAAACAAACACTTTTTATTAACATTATTTTTCTGAATGACGTTTTGTTTTAATTCTACACGGTAAAAGACGAGATTGGTGACTTCAAAATGAAATGCATACAATATGAACGAGAAAATTAAATTATTAGTTTAATGCTGAACACAAAATACGGCATAGTTACGTGACAATAAAGCACTGCTGTTTACAGTAAATGTTCAAATCTTCCTCAATTAACTTCCACACAAAGACGCCATCGCCGAAGCATTGATTAGTCTCACCCCTTTAGGATACCTCAGAAATATTTTGATCGGCCGCAGCACTTATTCGAGTTACTAATTCTTCTTCCGTTTCAATAAATAAGAGTTTTCATTAGCTCCCACAAAAAAATCTATGGAACATCTGGCGAGAGGAGAGGCCATGCGATAGAACCATATCGGCCTATCCAGTGTCTATTAAACGTTTGGTTCAAGTAATGACGCCCGGTGGCTGTGAAATGAGGAAATGCCCCATCGTGTTGAAATCATTAGTATCTTCTTGTGATCCGTAGCACATTTTCCAGAAGTTCTGGCAAAACATCTGCAAGGAAAATACGAGAAACATTGCCATTCAATCGTAAAGGTAAAATGTACGGGACTATGAGACAATTATTGATGATACCTGATTAACAACGATTTTTTTCTGATACGATTGAATACATGTAGCATGAGGATTGTCCTAACTCCAAATATGAGAGTTGAAGCATTCTTCTCTTGTGGAGCATGCTTCGTCAGTATTCAATATTGACGAGCAATTTCACGATGTGTTTCCGATTAATGTATCTACATTCCAGCAAAGTCTAAACGTCGTGGATAATTTTCAAAATGTCAAACATGCCCACGTTGACAATGAAATGAAGATTCCATACATTCATGGGATGTGTTCTAATTAGACATGCAACGAATATTCGGCTACTATTCGGTATTCGGCCTATTCGGTTACTTTTATCCTATTCGGCCGAATACCAAATATCTAGGTACTATTCGGCCGTATACCGAGTACTGTTAAGTAAGATGTTTTGTTGTAGTCAGGTAATTGATAAAATAAAAATATATTTGTTTTATAATAATCTTATTTTCCTGATATTTTTTTCACTTCTAGGTAAATTATACTTTAATTCGAATAAAGATCCAATTCATTCGAATTAGAGTGTTGTAATTGACCTAGAAGTGAAAAAAATATCAGGAAAATAAGATATGTACAAAAAGGTAATAAAAATACATACATATACGTACTAATTTTATAATAATATATTTTTCTGGTAATCATTAAAGTAATGTACATAAACAACTTCCGTATTATAAAAATTACATAAAACTATCAAATAAATGTATATGCACTTGAATTACGTAATGAAAATTTAGAAGTGGAAATTTATGGTACAGAAAGACTAATTTCTTTACATTTTGAGGTATAGTTTACTCCTTTTTTTGTCGTTCATGCGCCAACCGAATACTTTTGCCTAATATTCGGCTATTCGGCGATAAAGTCCACAGAATATTCGGTATTCGGCCGAATATACTATTCGTTGCAAGTCTAGTTCTAATGTTAACTAGTGGCAGCATTGTCTTCTATTTCTATACACTTGCTCTTCAAATCTCTTCCAATGATTTGTTTTTCGCTCTGAAGTAACATATCCTTATTGTATCGTCTGTTATAAAACAAAAGGCCGTAGAAAAAAATAATATTGATACAAACTTCTGTTTTAACGGTATCTATTTCCCTTCAAAGTTTGTCAGTGTAATTTTTTTACACCGTGTATACATAGTTCCTAGAATTTTAGATCTACTTGCAAACTATTTTTTTTTTCGATGGTATCACAATGTTTTTTATTTGTATGTATTTTTTACGATATAGAGTGACCCTCCCAATTAGCAACCAAGTCCTCCACTAAAAATTTAAATACTTAAAAATAAATTGTCTATTTAGTTTATTATTATGGCACAAAATTTAAATACTGACTAAGTTCTAAAAACGTTGCTAGAAGTAGCATTATCTAAAAGACTTTTTAATATCTCGAAAACTATCAACTTTATCTAAACTGGCAACTAATTATAATTTTGTGGAAAAAAGAATGTAATAAATCTAAGAAGCCAATAAAATGGGCGTTCTAACGAGGAAAACACATTTTGATTCATTCATTTCTTGCAGACAACCTTACATGGTTTTATGTAGTTTTAGATAGTGGTCCTGCAGGCCATCTATGTTATACACTAATTAGATTTGGTAAATTTCAATTAGTGGCGCAATGATAATTCTAGCAAATTTAGATATGTGTATATATTATGTGGATTTTGTAGAAATAGGAATATTGTTATTGTTATTTCTAGTGTTATTATCATCATACCGTAGAGTTCCCGCTGGCAGAGCAAGACAGCAGGACATTTTAGCCGGACTCATTTGCAACGTTGCAAAGTGCATCGATCCAAACTGCAATGTCATACAGTTTTGCAGCTGATATTGTGTTGATACTCTATCCTTTACTTCATTGAGGTTTTACCTTGTTCATGCGGCAGAGATATTGGTGTGTGAATCACAATAAACTATTTTGATTGCATTTATTTTGGAGTGCTGAAGCAGTATGAGATTTTTGCTTAACCTCCTACTGTCGAAAATGCGTTCCAATGTGGCATTTAGCTAAAACATAGAATAGTTCTGGTGGTGTGAACGACGTACTAGCTCTTTTGTACGACTATCATTTCCTCCCATCCTCAGTGCTCTGATACAGTCCCAGAACACGGCAAAAGTTTAGACGATGAGGAAACAGTCACACATTAGCTTGGATTCAAAATACGTTTCTAAAGCTTTTAGTGCTGCTTGGCTGTCTGAAAAAATGTATATGTCAACTATGGAAGGACCTTTTCAGACATTCCTGGCTAAATAGCTCCATCGCAAATATTTTTACCTGAAGGTAGTTGTCTTCCACGTATAGTGGTCCCCCCCCCCCCCCCCTTTCGGGGTAGGCTCCATCCAACTTAAAAGTTAGCAATTTCAAAAATCTTTTATGTATGCGGTCCAGAGGTAAGAAATCTGAAGCATACAGGGGATACCAGATCAGGCAGGCATATTCTAATTTACTCAATATGTAAGCATGGTAAAGTGTTTTGAGTACTGCAGTGTTTGTAAAGTATTTTGAGATTCGCATTATAAATCCAAGGGATTTGTAAGCATCGGACGAAATGTTTGAGATATGCGATTTGAAAGTAAGGCAAGAATCGAACGTTACTCCAAGATCTCTGAACTCCGTTAACGATGTGAGCTTATTGCCGATAATTGCCGATAATGTTATGTACACGATATTGGCTGCAAGAAGATCGTCATCTTTTATCTGGCGCTGAACGAGAAGAGATAGACTTGAGCAATGAAAGCGCCTAATTGAGATACTATCCTGCAATAATGGTACAAGCTGTTCTGTACTCCAGGTCTCATCTTTGATTATGAATTTAGACATTTTTCCTCCCCCGAAGTCCGAATGTTCGTTGAAAATACAAATATAACTAATAATTTGATGATAATTGATACCTTTTTCATGCTATTATTGATGTTAATTCTTTCTATTATTATTTTTGTAAACATTGATGCTCTTCCAATATACTAAATAATAACTCACGCCTTTCCATCTCCCAATAGCTAGTGCTAATTACAGGGGGCGTCGCTTGGCCATGAGTTGTTACTCTGCCTGCGGCTGTAGACCGACTAAAGGTGTTATCTCTCTGCATTTGCCGTGGAATTTGGGAAACTACAGAAAACCAAATTCAGAAAGAACATACCGGGGTTTCAATCCGATACCACCGGTCTATGAAGCGAGCTCGCTAGGCACTGCGCTACACACTAAATCTAATTATACGGTTATCGTAGACAAGGTGCTTGTTATTTACTTTCTAATAGATTAAAATTGCCATTACATCCACAAATCTTAAACAAAAAACAGAAATTGTCAAACAGATTCAACTGTGTTCCTAATGTGTTAATGTGTATTTTGAAGAAGCAGATCAGCGAATCGTCAAAAAGCATTCAATGCAACAACACCCGGAAGACTTCAACGCAGTAAGCAACGGTTGCGAAAATCTACGCTAAACTATTCAATTGTTTGAGCTGCAAACAGAGTTTTCTATTACTTTACAAGAGATCTATGCAGTTCGCAACGGAATCCGAATACAGAAAAAATAATTTATTTAACATAATTATGTACATATGTACTAAGAGCGCTTGGAATAGAGAATTGTTTCTATCCTTGCAACAATTATTCGCAACTAATAATGTTTTTCTTAATTTAAATATGTGTATATTAGCTGGACATGCGGTCTTGTACTATGCTACAGGATTCTATGGCCACTTTATCATAATTTTATAAATTTCTTCCTGTAGTATTTTTCTTAAAGAAAAATGGTGAAATACATACATATGCTCTTACTTTAACTGAACATGATTCCAACTATATCTTAAACTTGTGTTTTTACAGTTTGATAGACGTGCAATCCAAAAAAATATGTAAGAACGTAAACATTGTCTTAAAACACCAAATAGAAAATCTAGCTCCACTTGTAAGATTTGCAGCCTCAGGCAATTATCTACATTTAATTCGTGTCACTTAATAAACAACTAGCCATGCCTATCAACAAAATTATCTACAGACAAATAAATTCTGTCTGTAGGTTAAAATTTGTAGTGATCCAAGGAAGAATATATGTATACTCTCCGGTAACGCATATAACAATTTTCGGTGTACCTACTTGTAAATGCGCAAGAAACTGCTATCAACCAAGCAAACATCCGACCGCTATTGACATCATTCATCCGCTCCTTAACACCATTAGAGGTTGGTTCTGCGATCTTATCTCTCTACATTTTCAATCATGTACAGAACGAAACTTGTTAGAGAAGCCTTCTCTCATTTATTATAAAGTAAGCAGGAGAGTAAGCACGCAAACAGACAAGACATGGCACTACAGCAGTCGCAAACGAAGTCGAATAAGACCATTTGCACTTTGAGCGGTGGTACACAAAGGAAATTGATACCTATTTCTTTCGTCTTTGATGTTAAAGAACGCGCTCATATTTAGCGCAAGAGCTATTTCTTTGTGTTTCCTTTTATACTTTTATTATTTATTAAAGAAGCGTGCTTCTCCAATAATGGTGACTTCGAATATGTAACATGAACATACACGTATTATTACTACGGCGCATGTAAACAAAACTGATGTATAAAATTTTACAGAGGATAAAAAAGAGGATAAAATATAAGCGAAAGGATATTCTACAACTGCTAACAGATGATAATACTGTTAGTTAAGTTATGTTTACTTTAGAAACTAAAATCCAGTAATTTTACAAAAATTTATTTATACTATTTTATTTTTGTGTAACTACGTTTCAACTCAATCGATTGGTTATACAGGCCGCTGAATTTTGGTGTAATGGAGAGTATTTTTTAGTATGCTGTATAGAATACTATTTTCTTTTGCAAAAAAGTAAATTCTTCGGCCCATACGAACCTTTTCTAACTTAAATTCTATTGATGATAAGATAAGTGAGAAAAATGAGCATCATTCGTATCTTATGTTACGATATACTTTGTATTTACCACATAAGCCTTGTGTATCCAAAGGTGTAAGGCGCCTAAAACTTTCACTGGTATACAAAGCTTGCCCAGTGATTCCCGTCTTTTGCCAGTACTTTCCCGGTTACCAATCCAGCCCTCTCTGCTCCACACACTCCGTTAACAGATCGTTCCACTTTTTGCATCGTAGCCCTCTTCTTTTCTTCTCCTGTGATCTCGTTTGCCATATTAGTTTTGTTTGTCTGTTATCCTCCATTTTGACTAGATAGCCGTACCATTTCGGTTGTTTGTTTCTCTATACTACTAGTATCAGTTCCACTTTTAGATCTGCCCTCACTACATCGTTTCGTTTTACTGCTCTTAAGCATCTCATCTCGGTTGCTTGTATTTTACTTTTTGTTGTTTTGATAACACCATGCTATCACGTCCATATGTTTATTATACATACGAACGTTTAAGAGGTTTAATATTGGGAGGTCTCACTAGTCATGGTATTACTCCTTTCCTTTCCGGCCAGTGTATTGATAAAGACTGATTTGGGGGAAATAATGTGGTGGACTGCTATGATATATTGAGCCCACATATACGCTTCGTAGTTTTAAAGGTTGTTTCGCTAAGTTACGGAGACATACATAACATTTCATCAGTTGTTTAGTATAAAATTTTCTTCGTCTAGTATTACTAGAAACAAGTTTTAAATTGGTAATATGTTTACAGTCAAATGCTTGTTTGTTAAGTGTTGCAAACCCACTTGTTGGACAATTACAGTATACCAATCTGGCTTTATTTATTTATATCTACAAAAGTTGTATCACAGAGGATAAAAGAAGTGAATTCGGCGAGATCTGGATCTTATTCCTTTTAATCACCGATTATTGAGCGATACAAATGAAAGAAAAAATCAGTTTGTGTATTTAAATTTGACAAACTAAACAAACGAGTTATCATATTTATGTAGTTGAAAGGTTCATAAGTTATTTGCTAATAACAATGGGAGTGTGAATTATTTCGAGAGGAAAGTTACCTAAACATAGACAACATTGTCAAAATAGTACATTTTATGAAATTTAAGTAGCCTTGGCTTATAAATTGATATTCTTTTCGTATTTTAGCGGTCTAGAATCACACTAATTGTCCGTACGTTTCTATATTTGTTTTATTAATTTAGACAAGTTATATTTTTTGTATATAGGATTATTTATTGTACCTATAAAACCTAAAGAGTATTTGATTGTCTTACATTAGATATGTAGATCAATATGGGAACATTGTGATGAAGTTTACTAGAATTAAATATACAGGGTGTCTACTGAATAATCTATGGAAATAAAAGAGGCTAAAGCTAATAACAAGAAAACCTAAATTACAAAAAATGAATACTTTATGTCCACGCAGTAAAATTAAATGTGTTAGATCATTTAAATTGTCTGCAAAATACGTTAGCCGATTAGTTGGATGACATGGCACTACATGTACGACGGCAAACTATTAACTACGAAAGCAATTTCAAATAGTAAATTATTAATTACCAGATCATTAGGTAATAATACGTTGTTGTACTTTAATATTGAAGGTTTCTGTAATGAAAAGAAAAAAACAAAATCACCTGATTCATACGAAAAAAAACAGGTCGAAATGAATAAAATCTGTAGTAAATGTAGGACCTTGTTATAAATAAGTAAATAGAATACTTGTGAAAAGACCACATGTGTAATTGATAGAGCAGCAAAGCTGCTTCGTAAGCAAATGCATTCATACAGTAAATTAAAATTTATTTACATATCATTCAACTTAATAAAGAATATCTGTTTATGTCTATTAGAAAATTTGAATTCAACAAAATTTATTTACCAAAATTTGGTAGTTATTAAAGGAAAAATTAATTTAATTTAGTTTTATACTGTTTATTTTTCCGACATTATTCATTTGACGTCCTGTATGTACTTCATAACAGGTTATTATATCTTCTGACAATAACTAATAAATCAGTTCTCAGTGGATTATTGGCATGAAGTACTAAATTCTGAATTTCGTATCCGATAAGTTTTACTGAAATTAGTATTGGTCTTCTTGCCATTAGATAATTCTTTCCTTTATATAGACACTTAAGAAAGGCACAGTGAAATGCACGTAGTACTAACAAGTTATACAGGAAAGCATTAATTTCAGTACTGTTGGCGATTACATAAATGTTCAATAAGATTGAAAATCAAAAAATAAAGTGAAAGGAAAGGAGACAAACAATTTCATATTTTATTACTTCTTTATTGCTAAGTAATATGGCAATTAATCGCTCGTCTGTAGCTAATAATTGTATTTACATTGCTTCGTAAAAGTATTACCGTTATATCCTTCTCATTACGTTCTCCTGCAATTTGTAAGTTTATACAGAGCCAAGTTATGGTAGTACCCATTCTATAGAGTTTTACCACCCTCTGATGTTTCGCCAACCTTTGTATTGATTATACTTCAAGAAAAGGGGAGCTAGTTCCTCTCACATACACATACAATTTATATTTGCATCCATTCTTATACGTACGACACAAGACTTTTCGTTCGCTCTTCTTTTTTTCTCCTTTTCTTCTTCTTTTTCTTAAATTTTTACTCCCTTAATATTCTTTTTCTGCTTACGTACTGTTCCTTCGCATTCTATCTTCTCTACAGTCTGCATTCGTATAACATCGGAACGTAAACTAACGCCAATGTGTAATAGGAACCTTTTTATTACGACAAAAGATATCAAATTGAAATACGGGAAGATGTCAAGTCGGAACTGCGTACTGTTTCAGGAAAGCAGAAATCCTATCGAGGTATCGTCTCCCACTATTGTACCTCTCTTTTCGCAATAGTGATGGAATATCATTATTTTCTAATATTGTGTTTCCAATTATAATATATCATTGTATTTATTGAATGGCAATGCATGAGGTCGTAGTGAACGGATATTCAAAACTGTAGTTACTACGCTGTTCTGCTTT